>CM062817.1:586352943-586572943 GCA_031772625.1 Pinus tabuliformis
CAAAGAAACTACTACACGATGCAACCCATATACACCATGGGGAAACCAAACGATGGGAGGAGCGCAGAGCTCCTTAGGTCATCCGTCATCACAATGGTTCAAGTCGGGGGCACCCAACAATTTGCCTTTTTTGGAAACATTGGATATCCCCAACTTATATAAGTTGAATAATGACCCCATCTACCATAACCTATAATGGCCACCGATCCCGCATAAAATACCGGTGGATATTCCTAAGTTCGACGGAAAACAAGGGGAGTATCTGGGCACTCACATCACCACCTACCATTTATGGTGTCTTTCTAACTCCATGGTGGATGATAGTGTCCAGTTGTGTCTATTTCCCTGCACCTCACTGGCAATGCTGTAAAGTGGTATATTAAGTTACCATGTGCATCAGTGAATACCTTTGATGCTTTAGCGATGGATTTCCTAAATAACTTTCAGTTACCTATCCGTCGTGAGACAGGGACAGAGCTCCTTACTTCGTTTCATCAAGATATTGCCACCCACATCTCTGATCATATCCATGAATGGAGATGTAAGCGGAGGTTAGTCAAAGCCCCCATCCCTGACTTTCTCTTAACATACTGGTTCTGTAAGTCATTTCTCCCGCAAATTGCTAGAGATGTCACTCTAGGTGGTGCGGTCATGGAGGACCAATCTATACGTTTTGCCCAACACTTGGAGTTAATCTATTCATAGTCTAGTACTCTCTACAACATTATCCCCTATGCTCCCGGTAACCCCAATCCCCCCACCACTTAGCGCCCTATAGTGCATGTCGATGGGATCGTCAGCGCAACCTCCACGGGTGCTGTAAAATAACTCAGTGGGTCCGTTACCAAGTTGGCAATGGACCCCTCTACCAAAACGACTGCTCTTCCTACCACTGCAATTAACTTTGTGCAGTCTACATAGAAATCTAGTAGCAAGAACAAGAAGAAATGGAACAAGACTACTCCTTCTGAGGAGCAGCCATCTAAGCAGCCCAACCTGAAACAAAAGGCCACTACACCTACTGATGCAGAAAAGGATAAATGCACCAACTATTTGTGCAAACTCTGTCTTGAAGATCACGTAACCTGGCGTTGTCCGTGTCTTCAAGAATGCATGGATTACCTTACCAAGAAATATTCTGGTAAGACACCTATGGTCCTTAGAAATCCTTCTCCTAATCAACAACAGCAACATCTCGTTGCCAACCAACTGCCACCCATGTCAGGGGGCAGCGACAGTTCGCAACAACCTTCAGCTAGTGAAGTAAGTTCTACCATTTACACATTTGAAACGGTAGAACTAACCACAAGAGCCAAATCATATGAAGCTCCTGTCGCTCCGACAGCAGAATCATCCATAGGTCAAAACCCATTACCGCCCAATGATTTGCCAATCGAAATGCCGGTTGAGGACTTTGTAATTCAACCCCCCAAGGGGGCACTTCGACGCACAATGCACAGCACATCTGCACATGCCACCCAACACTGCAACATCGTAGAGGATTTGGCACAAGTGCCGTCGGCCATGTCGGCACTCGAAGTATTACAAACTTGTCCCATCCAAAGGAAAGATTTGCTTTCGGATATCGGGGGTATTGACCGTGAGGATTCCATGCTTTCCATTTTCGACATGGACAAGTGTAAACCTCCCCTTTCCCACCAGCTTGAATTTCAGGTGCATATCACTTCGGAAGGAAAAGGTATACACCGAACTATCATCGATGAAGGTGCTTCAACCTGCATCATGTCAGCTTCATGTTGGCTCACCTTGGGTTCTCCAACCCTCTCCCCACTGTCAAGCTCCCTTAAAGCTTTCGACGACCACACCTTTTTCCGAAAAGGATACTTAGCCAGTTTTCCCATCACTTTGGCTAGGAAAATAGTAACGGTGTAGAAGTCGTAGACAGGAATCTCGACTATAATCTATTGCTAGGTCATAGTTGGACATATGCCATGACGGTCGTCATATCCACTGTCTTTCATATCATCCTATTTCCATTGGATGGAAAGGTCATAACAGTGGATCAATTGTCTTTCTACACCTCTGATTATTCACCATTACCAAACAGCTCTGTACCCCTAGTAGGAGGTGTAACTGACAGTTTTGTCAGTATCAGTACCAGTTTGTTGAAGGCTTCCTCCCTGATGGGTTGTTTTCCTCTTTGGTCGCCACAGGTTCCACAATCGGTCAACATGATTTCATCAATTCCTCGTGAACTAACCGATCCCTGGATCCCAACAGTACCTTCAGACCTTGACACATTTGGAGACCAGATGCCATCTTCATTAGCTGAATCAGCCTACCAATGCATTCAATCAGCATCCACATCTCCGGTCAAGTTGGTTATCGCCGATGGTACCACCCCCCTTCCTATAACTGCTCTTCCTTTAGATCCATTTGATCAACTCCCCTCAACGGATGAAGCCGTTAGAAATCATGAGTTTTGGAGAGAAACATTGGGAGGAATGGCATATTCGGGGTTCGACATCTGATTCAGACATGATGCCTCTTCAAGTCCTGTCCTCTGACACAAACGAAATAATTTCCCCACCCTATACAAGCATCCAAACTTATGGGTTGGAAGAAAATATGGATGACACTTCCAGGTCAATGCCCATAGATATTTCAGTCACGACAGGCACCATGGAAGATACCCAAATGAGCGCAGATTGCAGTCCTAAGGAAATTGCAAACTCCACCTGCCTACATGAGGAATTCCATGAACAATTTGTTTGGTCTCAGGAGGAAATGCCCAACTTTAACCCGTCATTTGTCACGCATGAGATCCAACTTTACGATGAGGCAAAACAGAATGGGTGGCCACTTCCTTCCCTTGATATAGCCGTTGAACCCATGCCCAGCCCTACGACCAAAGAAGAACACCTACTATACCTCAAACAACTAGATAAAACCCATAGAGTTGTCGATTTAGCCCTCACAGCTCACAAGGAGCGGGTACAAGCCAAATTTGCACAAGTAGTTAGGTTTTCTTCCTTCCAAGAGGGTGACTTCGTATCACTCTATCATCCAAAAGATAATCTCTTGGAGGCATGCACGCTTCGACCCATTTGGCTAGGTCCCTATTTCATAGCTAAAGTCTTCCCCTCAGGGGCATATGAACTACAAGACTGGGACAAAAACCCACTCGAGGAGCCCACATAGGGGCTCTATTTGAAAAAGTATACTGCCTAGTGTCATGCTGGGTAGGTGCTTTGTAATTTTATGTATTCATAAGTTTTGCATCCCTTTTTTGATGTGATTGGATTGTTTTTGTTATTTAGTGGAGTACTTGTCTTGTGCATTTTGTTCACAATGAAGATGTCGTTGTTGCCCCTAGCATATGTAGGATACGCAGATGGTGCCAGTCATCACACACAGCACATTGCATCAGCTGCTTGGGTCATCTATACACCCGAGTTGGAACTATTTTCTCCACGGGGGGTCTTTCTTGGTACTGCCACCAACGACATTGTTAAGTACATGTCCATCATTTCACTTCTCACGGAAGTGTCATCAAGGGGCATCTCCAATCTGGTGGTTAGGTTAGACTCCCAGCTAGTCATTATGCGATTGACCAATCATTATCATGTCTATAATCCAACCTTGTTACGTAACTATTTAAGGGTATGCCTCTTGGAATGCCGATTTGACACAATCACATATGAGCATGTTCCTCAAGAATTAAATATTGTCACTGATTCGTTAGGTAACTATGTATTAGATTGAAATTTGTCACATTTGTTATAATAGCATGCATGGGAAGTAAAAACATTTACTAAAGTTAAAAAAAATTCACAAAAAACATTTTTTAAAACACATTTACACCACCAAAAATACCAAAAAATATCTGTATATATATATAGATGGAAATCTAGTTTTTTACATAAAAAATATTCCAATGCTTGGATGAGTTAAGTACAAAATGGCTCAAAGCCTAGCTATAAATGCTCATATGGATACGCCAAAACAACTGATAAAATGAGCCTATTACTCCAGAAAAGCTAAAACAGCACTAGCTACCCTCCGAAGAAGAACCAGAAACCGCTCAGGTACACCAACGATGTGTCACTGCATATGAGCAGGAATCTCCCTCATAGGAGGGGGGCGACACCCATAGTAAAACCCTCTAGGTTCCTCAGAACCTCACGGAGACTGTTAGCATTGCCCCCTCCAGCATGTAGTTGGCCACCTCATCGCACATAGCGAGGTTCGCCTGCAAGTCGTACTGGTGCCACATCTGTGTTAAGCATAAAAGTTTCATGTCAGTTCTTATCTCATCATTAAAAAACACTACATATACATTCAAAAGTACAAAAATACTTAAGTACTATCACAACTTATTCTCACCTTGAGGACCCTAGTTGGTCCCGAGTGGTAGCATCAAGTCTGGGTCACCGGTAAAGTCCATGCCTTCATAGGCATAGTCGTCAACAATCACAATCTAGCTGCGAAGCCACTAGAAGAAGTCTTCATCAAAGAAATGCCGGAGTGGTCCTCCTCCTGTGCAAGGATCAAGTGATGACCAGAGACCCTGCCTCGGCTCCCTTGGATCAAAGGGACCTAAGCTCACCCGTGGGCGCATGACAGGCACCCTCTCAAGGATAAATGAAACTATGATAGTACCGTACCCAAAATTGTGTTGGGTACGGGTCTTGCATGCTGTCAGTTCTACCTTCAATGGCAAGCAACAATTGGGCCTTTGTTGCTATGTGGGGACTTTTTGACCCCGTCAAATGCATAATCAACCATAAAACTGCCCTTATAGATCGAGATCGAATCCTCTCTATCGGGACTCTGTTCCTGACTAGTCCACTCCTAGGGATGCAATAGATATCTACCAGCTCTGAAGTAGATCATGGATCTGACCTACCACCAGTAAGGTTTGCATGTGCCCCACGGCATGACAAACCAGTCAAAAAGTAAATGTCATCCTGATCAATGGCCAACTCTTGATCTCCAATCCTGAACACTTGCTCGGGTTCATCCCAGTGTTGAATGATCCATCTCAATAGTTCCTCCTGTCCTTTCATCAGCTCTAGCCTTGCATATTTCAACAAACCGTAGCGGCGCAATACAAGTATGCAAGCTAGATCATTTTGCATCAGTAATTCCTCATTGTCATGGGCCCGTTCTCTCCATAGGTGAGTCATTTCAACTCAAAACCTGCACAAAATAACCCTAAAATCAGTTAAAATGGGGCAAAATCACTTAAGAAATCAATGCATGAGGGTTTCAAATGCACCCTACTGCCCTAATGCCCCTCCCAGTGTTGTACAAGGAGGATTAACGCCCTCACATGGCTCATACAGAGTGTTTAACGCTCCCTACTGGCATGTTGAAGGGCGTTAGTGCACAAACATGGCTCTAGTGCACCTCAGATCTAAACATTTCTACCCACAAAACTGATAAAAAAAAGTTTAATAAAGCATAGAGCAAGGTTTTAGCTCTCACCTAGGACTGATAGCACATTGAATGGTTGCCCGGATATCCTGCAATGGTCCGCGGAAGATCTGCTCCTCTTTAGCTCCAACTAGCTCTCACAAACTTCAAAATAGTGAAAATGATGCATGTGAAAGCTCCAAGAATTTCTTTATATAACTTCGAGAGACATGGTTTTTTAAATCATTAGAGGAAACAGTCCATTCTACATGATTTTTTATCATGCATGAACCTAGATAATAGGAATTGCTACTTTTTTACTTCTTTTGATGAAAGCACTTCAGGAATGAAAAGCAGTAAAAGCCGCATGCAAGACTTTTCAAGAGCACTATTAGGGATATTTTATTGCTCTTTAAAAAATATAAACATCCCCGAGCTTTTGTCCGTGCACTCATTAAAACTATGCAATGATAAATAGAGCACTTTTGGAGACATTTTATCGCTCTTTAAAAAATATAAACACCTCTGAGTTTTTGTAGTAGAGCTCATTAAACATATATACCACAACCCATAAAGCACTTTTAGGGATATTTTATTGCTCTTTAGACAATATAAAATTCCCCAAGTTTCTCATCATTTGCACTCGTTAAATATATGCAAATAATGTTCTAAGCACCTCTTTTTTGATCTAGTTCCAGCTCATAAACTGAAAAAGACCAATGGAGCATCCTTTTTAGGCACTTTTTTCTCGCTCTTTAAACTGAAAAAATCTCGAGTTGTGTCTTGCTACTCGTTAAACATGCTAAAGATGACCCGAGCATTCTTTCAGGTACTTTTTTCAAGATCGTTAAAAAATAAAAAACCAAAGTTTTTGTTAATAAGCTCGTTAGAGTGTCACGAAAAAAAACGAGTTTAGTCTGCCACTTCGTACTCGTAACAAAATGAGGTCGACATCTATTGGAAAAAGGTTTCTCTTTATCTAGGTCCAATAGATTAAATATGGAAAAGTAACCGATATGGGTATACTATTAACCTTTTGTCGCACCCGTTTAACAACTATGACAAAGGGACCACCATGGAGTCTCTCTTTACAATCTTTTCAGACTCTCTAAAGATGAAAAGATCACTGAGTTGTCTAGTCTGGAATCTTTAAATACACAGATAAGATACAGAGTCGTTCTTTTCATGATACTTTTCAAACTCTTAAAAGATGAAAAAATCGACGAGTTTGCTTGTCTGGTATGCTCAAAATACTAACAGCTTGTCGAAAAATATGCATGGTGACAATTTTAGGTCTTGATTGTTCATTAGACTCATTAAAATAATCAGATAGGGCAAAGATTCTTTCTTTTTGCAATCCTTTTCAGACTCTCTAAACATGAAAAGATTGATGATTTTACCTGTCTGGACTCATTAAAAATCTGACGGGAAAAGTGGACATACAACCGTATCCTGAAGCGTGGTTTGGCAGCAAAAGTTCCCTTGAACATGGCACTCCCTCAGATAAACCGTCATTTTGAGAGCCTCTCAATATGAACCCTACCAACCTATGAGTTTTTAGCCTATATACCCTGACTCCATTGCATCTTCGTATCTTAAACACTCTGTATTGTTCATGAGTCTAGTGTTGTCTGGTTAAAACCGTTGTCATGCCTTCTATTGTTCAAAGGTCCCTACTTGTTTCCTTGATCAATTGATCCTACATATCCTTTCATTATGCCCTCTGTCGTTTAGACCCAAAAGCTCAAAAGATTCTTCAAAAAACAAAATCATCCTTGTCCGGTTTCATGTTGACTGATGTAGAACACGTCATTGCCTACCTTTCAACAGGTTCCTTCCTATCGACTTCAACACTCTATCTAGGAAGGTAACACAGAAACACATTCAGTGCCTTAGTGCTTGCAGACATTAGTGGCAGGTTACCTTGTGCTTGATCACGGGTTTTCATCATTAGCTCTTGGTTAAGCGATTCTATAAGTGTTCGACGACAAAAAACCTTTCACACTCACTAGTTTGCACTGTGCATCTTGGAGACCATCACCATTATCGGTGGCCTTCCTCGCATCTATTAACAGTCTCTATTATTGGCTAGTAATCAGATGATTTCATGCATGATTGATGTCAACTCATTTTATCACATGTAACGATCTATGTTGTTCGGTGAAGTAGGAATCAAAACCTTGGGTAGAGGCTTGCATCATTCAGCCTGTTAGCACCTAAATCTGCCTTAGGCTGAAGGAAGGAAAAATTCAGGGTAACCACAAACCATGCTCAGTCTGGTAGCTAGCCCTACCAGAACAGGAGAGGGCTCTCTCTGGGTCACACTCAGGAAAATAAACAATAGGGTCTAAGATGACTAAAAAATAGATACCGATTTTAGGCTAGGTAAATAAATATGATGGAGACGTTTGAAGAATAACTGAGTTTTCTGGGATGTGTGGGGCCAAGGAACAACATGAGCAGAGAATTTAACTCAAAGACGCAGGTTATTTCGTGAGGCAAGACAGGCGGAAAGTCTAGCAATTAGAGTTGAAAAAATGTGAGGTGGAGAGATTGTTTGAGAGCGTGAAAAGGGCATAAAGACATGAATCCTTTTCAACAGAAGAAAACATAGAACGTGAAAACTACCTCAAGGCAGAGCAGTGCACTGAATTCTACCTTTTTTACTTAGAAATCTTTCGCTAGAAATGAATGTGAATGAAAATATGAAACATAACGAAATACATATGAAACATAAAGAATATACATTTGCTAAACTCACAACACAGGAATCTCATGAACCAGAGTTGCAATCTTTCATTAATTCTCTATCAAAATGTACAGTGAGTGACTGGGTATCTCTCCCACAGTTTCCTAGAAATGCCAACCCTTTGCAAATAGTGTTGCATACAATAAATAGACTATTCCATTGTGAAATAGAATGACCCACAGTTGGGGAGTTTTTCAAATCAGTACAAAATTGAAATGGAAACCCAGCCATTAGTGACAGGTGCAGCATTACAAAAATGACAAATTGCGTGGGTGACTTCTCGCCTTCCTTTACCACTTGGATAGAAGCCAAACTTTAGTGAAAATATTCTTTAAACTTTGCCTTAGGTGCCGAAAAAATTGTAGTGTAAATGAGCGGGCCCACTTGGAGAAAGTCGCGAATCAAAATTTCACGGAGCGGAAGTGATTTTGGCCTTTGGGTCTATATGCACCATGCCCAAAGCTATATGTGTTGCGCCACTTTGGAGGCGATTTTGAGGTACCTTTTTAAGTCCAAATTGTGCCCAAGTGTGCTTGTTAGAAAGCCTTGCCTATCTACTTTCTAACCCAAGTGGAATTTCTGAATTTGGTGCTCATTTTCCCCTCCAAAACTTCATTCTCCCAAGATTTCTTCCTGTGTGTCAAAATAGGGGCAGAGAGGTCATTTTTTGAGAGTTTTTGACCTCCTGGGGACTCAAAACTTGCCCAAACTTCTTGTCCATGCACCAGCAGTCATGATTTTTCATGATGAATCCAAAAATGCAAATCATTTGCGATTTGGAGCTCCCAATTGTTATAGACATTTTTGGGCCCTACAACCCCAAGCATGAAATGTCCATAAACCAAGGGCTCCTAAGTCCCTAAAACTATTGTTCTAACCCCTAAAGGAACAAGGTCAACAGATTATAGCTTCTCCCAGAAGTTCTCCATGAGAAACTGCTCAGAATTGGTCAAAACAGGATCATTGCAGCTGCTCCACTGGCTAAGTGCGTTGCATCTCACCCAAATACACTATGAGGGTGCGTTGCATTTCAAAATTCCCTTCTATGGGGTGCGATGGGCGAGAAATGACAAATGGAAGTGTCATTCCGCGAGGTGGAGAGGCAATGGAAGCTTCCAGAATCTTCTCCTGTGACACTTGCCTCACTGAATTCGACCAAGGATGAGTAAGAGGCCAACAGTCTCCAAGTGGAAGCAAGAACTATCAGAGAAAAGACACTAATAAAATCACAAGCTGACTCATCCCCCTTACAGATATCTATATATGGATCCCTCATCCCAGAGATCCAGGGGCTGGAATTTTGCATATTGTAAGGAATTGTTGTTGGTTTCTTGAGACAAACATCAGATTGTTGGGTGATCTAAGCCTTGTTTGAGGTGAAGAGGGGCTTCTTTGCTGGGAGGTTGATGCTGGGTCAGAACAACTAGTTGTAACTCCTCTTGGCTCTTTTCTTGTTTATCAATAAAAGCTATTTGAGTTTTCCTCCATGCTTTTGTGTCATTGATGCTTGTTACATTTGTATGGTCAATTTACATCTGATCCTAGATTGTTTATGATTATAGATCCATGTCTTTGTATAGTGTTATGCTTTTGTGATCTTACAGGTACTTTGTGAAGCTGGGCGTGCAAGGGAGAAGGTAGCTGAGGACTATCAAAGAAGAGAGGGATCAAATCAAGAGATTAGCGCAAGACAGAGGTTGGTCTTTCTGTTCCTCCCTATCTATAATTCATAAAGGAAAAAATAAAGTAGCTTTTCTCTGTTTTTTTCTAAGGCAGCTATCACACCTTAGTGGCATAGAGCAGTTCTATATAGACACTTTTCCCTGTAACAAAATGGCGACTCCACTGGGGAACTAATTAGTTTGTTTGTTTATCATTCTTTGTTGTTTGTTTCATAAACTTACAAGTAGCATTCAAACTGCATTTTCCATAACAAATGCAAAGTATACAACTACTACTTCAATCCATCTACTGGATCTGTTTATGATTTAAACAACTGATTCACAAACTATCTGATTGCCCTTGTGATAGCTCTTAGATCCTCCTTAGATCTACCCCTGATTGTTGCATTACTGATTGCTTTTTGTTCGGCCAAAACCCAAGAACTGAACTGCAAACTGTGACCCGGAACCCGAACAGAGTCTCGTTTCTGGCCCAACGTAGGTATTGTTCAGATATTCTGAATTTCAGCGCACTTCCCGAGTGGACAACCTGCGCAGCATTTCAGATTCTCTGTGTTACAGGTGCGCTGATCAAACTAGCTCTATGCAGTTGTGGCTTCTGTGGTTCATTCTTTCTAGTTCTATTCTTGAATTTTGTTCCCTGTGATCAGTATATGTCTGTTTGAAACCCCTTTTCCTTGTTGTTATTCCGCCTCCTTTGTACAAAAGAACTATAGATGTTTTTGTGTGTTTGTTGATTCATTTACAGTTCTCCTTTGAAAAAGTAGCGTAATCGTACTGTCGTCCTTTGATTTGAAATTGTCGCAAGTGTCGATTTCAATCGTAGGAAAGAGTTTAATTGTTGTTGATGGTCGATTATCCTGTTACTATTGCTTTTGGTCTGAATTTGTAATTTTCTAGTGTCGAGAACAAGTATTCATTTCAAAATCGTAAGGTGTTGTGATCGTCTCCATTTTTTGATTTCGAAAAGAAACTTGTTGATATTTGTCGCTTGAAAAGAAATTCATATTTGTGCATCAACTTTCTTTTTAGCATTCATATACTAAGAAAGTCGAAAAACAAATACATGCATGTCCATTTGCATATAGACAATCTGATTGGCTTGATTTAGGAAAGTGCATTTAGAGTGTGCTCTTTGCTCTTTGTGAAAAGATTATGTCTTTCTTTTCCCTAGTAGCTAGGATTTTCATTGCATAAAGGAGATAAAAAGTTTGTTTATCATCTTAGATTGCATTTTAGGAATTACATCTACATCTCGTGGTGAACCCGAAAGGTGAACTTCATAAACAAGATCAACTTAAAATAAATTCAATGAATCTAAGACCGCTTTGGAACTTAACGCACAACATTTAGAAGTCTAGGCTAGAGACGTATTCCGGTGTCGTAAAGCCTGGTAATTGCTGCTCTCACTGATGGTTGGGTGATTCCTCCACTTTGAGACGATAAGTGCCAGTACGAACTTGTGCTCCCACGTACCGTCAAGTATATTTTGGGAGACCCCAATAGGCTTAATCCTTTATCCATAGGAAGCCTTGTTTGCCGCCCTATCGATCGCAATGCACTGAACACAACATTCGGGAAGATTGACTGCCGTACCGTAAAAAGTATTCTGCAGTTTTCCAATTGGTTTGGTAATACCTCTACCTAGATTTCCAGAGCAGTCCCTTTCGTTTCTTTTCAGACTCCTTAATGGAAAAGGTCCATCTGAGCACTTGTCACTTCAGGCTCATTAAAAATCGAAGGAGACTAGAGTCATCTTTTGTTTTTTCTCGACTTTTTAAAATTGAAAAAACAAAGTTGTGTCAAAGCGTCTAAAATTTATTTTAAACGGAATATTCATTACCCTTTCCTACGTTGATCTTGGGTTGAGAAAATGGAATCCACCAACCAAGGAATTTCCCTTGGAGGAAATCCTAGTCCCTTCTCCTCTTGGGGAGATGTTTGTGCACCCTGTTAGCGCTTGAAATTTCACCTCAGGCTGAGAAAGGTAAACTTCAAGGCAACATCAAACCACTTAGCCTCGTAGCTAGCCCTACGGGGCAGGAGAGGGCTCTCTCCGGTCTATCTCGGTAAAGATCTTCAACGGGCGAGATAACCAATAAGGAAATACTAATTTTAGGCTATTAAACTGATAAAAAGGTTTGAATTGGGAAGTTTTAAGATTTTGGTGGAAAATCGGGGAAAGGCAATTTTGGGTGCGGGGATTAGACACAGTTTTTTGCAGGGGGTTCTTTGGGGCAAGGTAGGAGACTGTATTAATGCCTTTGAATTAAGTGAATGGATAGGAATGACCAGTGAGGGGCTAAAGAGACCAAGAAACCTTCAAGAGTTCTCTTTAGACAGATGAAAACATAAATATTAAGCAAACTTAAAAGCAGAGCATGGCGATCATGAATTCTACTTTAACACTTCATTTTCCTAATTTGCAGAAGGAAAAGTAGGGATATGATTCACATAAAAAACTTACAAGTACAAAGAGAAAACACCATCAATACATGTAACCACAGGAATCCCAAAAAGGACTGCGAAACCCTGGTCTTTCTTCCTTTGCCAAAATTGCAGAGATACAATGAGTAATACAATAGAGCTTTCTCCCTCAAGAGTCCAACTATGAAAATGACAAAGAAAGTACATAATATAGGCAATCTAACATCTTTCCTTGCCTCTAGGGGTCGAGTTCACTATCCTAGGAGCTGTTTCAACCAATTCTAAACTGAGCACTGAAAACTAGGCAATCAAAACAACTTGCCTCTATAAGCTAGGAAACCAATTCATTCATTAAATTTTTGCCTATCTCATGAATGAATCTTCTAGAAGAGATAAATAAGTGTCAAAATATCATAAAATTACATCATTTACAACAAGGAAGATCAAAATCTACTCCAAAAAGTCAAATCCAGTCAAAACTGCGTTTTTTTGAGCTGTAGGTGAATTTCTGTGAAAATTGCCCAACACGTCGCGCCCTGATCCTGAACACGTCGCATGCCTTTGGAGCTGCTTTTGAGGCACTTCCAGGTGTCCAAATGAGGCAAACGTGGGCTTGTTGGAAAGGTCTGGATGTCTAATTTTCAACACAAGTGGAATTTCTGAATTTGGTGGCCATTTGCTCCTCCAAAATTCCAATCTCCCAAGACTGCTTCCTGTGTGTCAAAAAAGTGGCAGAAAGTCATTTTTTGCATGTTTTTTGACCTTCTGGAGGCTCAAAATTTGATGAAATCTCTTGGTAATTGCTGAGAAAGTGTATCTTTGCATGAAAAATCCAAAAATGCTGAGTTTTCCTGAAAAGGAGTTGCCCATCGAAAGAATCGCGCGCGGCGCGCGACGTGTTGGTGGAGAAAACCTGTTTTTTGCCCAAAAATTCACAAGTGACCAAAAATGCTCAAAATTTTTTGAAATTTGTGCTGGAGTTAAGTCATTTAGCATCATGCTCCTTCAAGGAAGCCTCAGCCAAGATGTGGAGGGGATTGGGCATTTTCCTTCGTTTTAGTGCTTTGGCCAACCTCCTTGGATCTGGCAATTGTACTTTTAACATTTCTTTAAAACCATGACACCTGTGCAAAAAGTGAAGGAGGTTTTTCTTCCTTGGCCTGTTATGGACAAAAACCTCTCTCAGTTTTCCCAAATTCATCTTTGATTACTCTGAAACATCTTTTGAGTGAAACTGATCCCGATGTGTGAAACAAGGAATTTCGTGGAAATGAAGCGAAATGAAGGGGATAGGGAACTTCTAAATTCTTGGGGAAATTTTTGGGAGTGGGGAGGGATGTTAGGAAGCAGGGGAAAGTGGAATCTCAGAGATTGAGCGAGGGGAAGGGATCCAAAAGGGCAAAACACAGGCCAAACCTAGAAAATTGCCAGGTTGTAGCTAGACACTAGGGTTTGTGCAAAAATGAGGAATTTGGGGGATCTCAGTGATGGAAAGTGTTTTATAAGGTACATGAAGGATAGGGGAAGGTGTACGAACATCTGGATACAATTTTTGCTAATGATTTGACCATCCAAGAGAAATTAGCTTTCAAAACCCTAGGAGAGGGAAATGACCTTGCCTAGGTGCAACTGAAGCATGAACAAGGTGTAAAATGACTCATTCGACACTGACATGATAATGACAACCCTATGAATGATGATAGAATCAGCAGAATGATGACATGGATAGGCATTTGGGCAATTTTGAAAAGAGTGAAAGCAAACCCTAGACCTAATGCCTAGTGACCAAATTTTGCTTGAAGACTCACTGAAATGACAAAATTTGACCTTGACACTTCAAAATCACTTTGTAAGAGCACGTTTGATCACTGGAGGAAGGCTGGAAAGACTGACACTAACACACCCCATATGGCCACATTGTCGCTTCCAGGACTGACGATTGGTTTGCCTGTATGGCTCTTCTCAACTTCTGTCGTTCAGAACACCACTATTCCTTAACAATCGAATCAGCAACTAGACGAGTCCAGAGTTACCCACCAATCTTCTACTTCCTCTAATTCTTCCTCCCCTCCTTCCTCTTCGCTTGATGGGGCTGGTAAAGCCAAAATTCAAGTACCTAAGGAGAAGAAGGAAAAGAAGAAGAAAGAGAAGAAGAAGAAGGAACCAAAAGCGAATGGGGGCAAACGAGTGTCATCTAGCGAAAATCCACACACTGCACCGACCAGGCCTAAATCGCCATGTGTCATTTGCAAAGGAGACCACTATCACAGAGATTGTCCTTGCATCCCTTGGATCTTAAGGGACTGGTCTCCTCGTTTGCACAACCCGGTGTCGTCAACCTCTGATGATCATGTTGAAAACACACCGTCGACTAGTGAAAGTGAAGCCCCAGGACAAAAAGGAAAATATAGATTTCCTTGTAAACTGTGCGAAGGCGATCATGCCATCCACCGTTGTCCCTTCTTAGATGAAGCTAAAAGAGTTTTGGACGATCGTCCGGTTTCACCATTACAACTTCCTCCTGGATATAAAAAACTCTTGCCGAGTCCGTCACTAGTTGAAAATCCGGCTGGCCCGCTCAGGTGGTCGGCCGAAGCATCTGTCATTGAAGATAAACCATTTGAACCCATACCAGACGAAAGTCAAAAGGTCGAGGCGGCAGTTGACCCGGTCTTGCCTTCAGAGGTTCCATCTTCAGATGATACAATCACTGAAAAGAACAAGGATGACACCGTCCAAATTCTTTTCATAAGCACAGACTCCAACGAACATGGGGGCAATTTACCCGTTCCTTTACCACAGGAAGGAAGTTTGTCAGAGTCGTACCCGGCCGTCTATTCGGTCCCACCTCCAAGAAACCTAGTTGTCTCCTTCGACTGGAATCAACTAGGCAGACCCCGTTTACCAGCTAGTATACCATTCCGAATCATTGTTCAAATATATAGAATGGTTATGGCTGGTACCATCATAGATGAGGGGGCTTCTGTGAGTATCCTTTCCTTGACTGCTTGGAAAGCGCTTGGTTCGCCATCGCTTTTGCCTAAGATGAGAAATCTAACAGGTTTTGATAAAGGAACCAGTCGACCGTTAGGGATCCTTCCCAATGTGCCCATAACATTGAGAGGGAAAATCGTTCACATGAACGTAATGGTAGTTCAAGGACCCCTGGATTACAATCTACTCCTTGGACGAGACTATATTTATTGCATGAGAGCCATTGTCTCATCACTCTTTAGAGTGATGTGTTTTCCGCACGAAGGAAGAGTGGTCAAGCTCGTAGACCAGCTTTCATTTCCCGGATCACACATAGCAAATAGTCATATACCATCCCTGAATGGTCTTTTCATGCAAGAAATGTCTCAACCCCCAGTCCGTCCACCCGATGAGCGCAAGTGATTCAAGGGACATGACTAAAATCCAGGGGCATGCACTCTGGTCTGCTTCGGCAGGAAAGCCTCGGGTATAGGGTAGGTTTCCGCGAGAGTATATGACCTCTGTACTCCCATCTGTGATTGGAAGAGGGAGTTGGACTGGAATAAGATCCTCTTGTCAAAGTTATGTGAGTTGGCGAGCATCGCCACTCACCTTTGTTTATCTCGGTAGACATCGCCGAAGAGGTGTTTTGTTTACGCCCTAAATAGAACCATCTTTAGTAACCTGTAAGAGGTAGGCCTCTCTCGGTAAAACAAATGTTTTAACGGACTAAAGAAGGGGTAACCTTGAAACTCTGTTTTATACCTGGGGGCATGCAAGCCTTTTGGCGTGCAAGCGAAGAGCGACTATTTATTTTTTAAATTTATAGGACCTCTAACCCTTTAAACTCGTAGGATTGGTCGTCTCCTAACTTGCATAAAGAAAGGATGTGGGGAAAAACTCTAAAAGTTTCCGTTTTATATGAGACATTCTTATCACACGACTGGATTAATCGAGCAATTTTAGCACATAGTTCAAGCTCGTTAAAAAATAAACACAAGACATGAGCAAATGTTTCCACCCGCTTTTAAGCTCGTTAAAAAATGAACTATTCCCCGGTAAATAAGCATCGTGAATGTAGTACTTCAGCCATTAAAGCCTTGGTCGTGTTTGCACCGTCACCTCCACTTTTTCATTGGCCGATCATTCACCCCCATTTGGTTGTTTACCCATTTTGAGGAACAGTTGCGAAGAGTGATTTCACTAGCCATCCTTGTAACACTGCCGTGATTGGAAAAATCCAAACCTTACCTGGAATCAGCTGCTACCCATTTTATCACTCGTTCCTCAAAAGACGAGTCTCCTTTAAGCTCTTTTTAACTGACTCGTAAAATATGAAAAGATTGCCGATCCATTGGCCTCTCCAGCTCGTTAAAGGGACAGGAAGTGCTATCCCTCCTCTAGATTTTAATCTTTTTGGACCTGAGGGATTATTACACAAAAATATCGAGCGCTTGTTTTGTTCGGATCGTTAAAAGTATCGAAAATTCATCCCTTCTGTATTGTTTTATACTTTTTCGGACTTAAGGGATTAGATGACGAAAAAGGAATTTTGGAGTTACCTTTACGTTCCTTTTCAGACTTTCTAAAATTGAAAAGGATCGAGTTATCTTTGTCGTTAAACTCGTTAAAAAGATTAATAGCGACAAACTTGTCTATAGACAAGAACGAGTTTCACTGTCGCTAGGCTCGTTAAAACATAGCGATGGGTTTGCCCGAAGGGAAAATTATAGAACAAGCATATGTTATCCTCCTCAAGCTTGACAAAAATAAAGAGGTACTAGTCAGCAATGACTGGGGAAAATTGGGAAGAAAACTTGAAGAAACTTTGTTGGTAGCAAGTTGCTCCTGAACATGACACTTCCACTCCATGTCCGAGTCGGGTTGGGTTGTTTCATTCACCGGTCACATCACCATGGTCATGCCATACCATCCACATTTGGGGTTAATGCTACCAATCCATCACATCAGTGTCGCCGATATGTTCAAGAGAAGTCATTCAGTGAATTCACCTGTGTCTCACCCACTACCATACATTATACTCCATTCTTTCATGACCACCACCCTGAACCTTATATCACCAGATCGTTTTCACCTCCATTAAAATCATTTGCTCCGTTCCGTGTCATTGATGTGGGATTCATTAAGGCCCTCCTGTGACAGATCACTTCTTTTCGACATCAGCTCATTATCCAAGAAGTTGGTCTAGGAACACCCCATTCAGTACTTTGAAGCTTGCATGCCTCAATGGCAAGTTTCTCACTTCCGGCGACAGGTTTACATCAATGGCCTTCGACCGAAAGATTTTGCGTGGTGTTCGACGCCAAGTCCTTTATTCACACCACATGAATTGTACTGCAGTACCTTGAGGTTCATTATCATTATCGGTGATTCCTCTCGCGCTTGTTAACAGTTTACATCATTGACTGGTAATCAAGCGACGTCTTTCCATGTTCGACTTCAGAACATTTCTCACATGGATCGACTTGTACTTCGAGTGAAGATCGGACGAGATTGAAGACCCCGGATCTAGTTTCATCCATCCAGGCTACGATATATATTTAGGGAAATAAAGACATTAAATGTACATCATTGCTGCACAGATAATCATCCACTCAAAAGGATGATGGCTCTATCAGAATCATCAGTCTACACTCAGACGATTGTCTGTCCTATGTACATGAAACTGAATTTATAAAGCTGAGCATGGGAATGCCCGCCTCAGCCAGATCATGAAAATATTATGAAGATAATGTATTGTATTGTATCTTATTACAGGTCTCCTCCCAGCATTGAAAGAACTTTGGATCCTCACAATAAAGCATTTCACCCGACATCAAAATATTAACGGCCTCATGCTTTAGGGGGCAACTGTTATAGACATTTTTGGGCCCTACAAACCCAAGCATGAAATTTCCATAAACCAAGGGCTCCTAAGTCCCTAAAACTGTTGTTCTAACCCCTAAAGGAATAAGGTCAACAGATTACAGCTTCTCCCAGAAGTTCTCCATGAGAAACTGCTCAGAATTGGTCAAAACAGGATCATTGCAACTGCTCCATTGGCTAAGTGCGTTGCATCTCACCCAAATACACTATGAGGGTGTGTTGCATTTCAAAATTCCCTTCTGTGGGGTGCGATGGGCGAGAAATGACAAATGGCAGTGTCATTCCGCAAGGTGGATAGGCAATGGCAGCTTCCAGAATCTTCTCCTGTGACACTTGCCTCACTGAATTCGACCAAGGATGAGTAAGAGGCCATCAGTCTCCAAGTGGAAGCAAGAACTATCAGAGAGAAGACACTAATCAAATCACAAACCGACTCATCCCCCTTACAGATATCTATATATGGATCCCTCATCCCAGAGATCCAGGGGCTGGAATTTTGCATATTGTAAGGAATTGATGTTGGTTTCTTGAGACAAACATCAGATTGTTGGGTGATCTAAGCTTTGTTTGAGGTGAAGAGGGGCTTCTTTGTTGGGAGGTTGATGCTGGGTCAAAACAACTGGTTGTAACTCCTCTTGGCTCTTTTCTTGTTTATCAATAAAATCTATTTGAGTTTTCCTCCATGCTTTTGTGTCATTGATGCTTGTTACATTTGTATGGTCAATTTACATCTGATCCTAGATTGTTTATGATTATAGATCCATGTCTTTGTATAGTGCTATGCTTCTGTGATCTTACAGGTACTTTGTGAAGCTGGGCGTGCAAGGGAGCAGGTAGCTGAGGACTATCAAAGAAGAGAGGGATCAAATCAAGAGATTAGCGCAAGACAGAGGTTGGTCTTTTTGTTCCTCTCTATCTATAATTCATAAAGGAAAAACTAAAGTAGCTTTTCTCTGTTTGTTTCTAAGGCAGTTGTCACACCTTAGTGGGATAGATCAGTTCTATATAGACACTTTTCCCTGTAACACCAATCCTAAGCGTCGCGCCAGTGGCGCGGCGCACAGGGAGAAAAACCTTGTTTTTTGCACAAAATATTCCAAAAACACCAAAAATGCCCCAAATTTCTTGAAATTTGGGCTGGATCTTCCTTATCAAGTGTTATGCTGGGCCAAAGAGACTTCAGCCAATATATGAATTCGATCGAGCTCCCTTTGCCTCTTTTGCTTCTTGATTGCCTTCCTCAATTTCGCCTTCAAATTCCTTATCCGAGCCTTGGAACTCATATTGCGTGCCCTGTAATGATAAACCATATGCCTCAATAATGCTTTGTCCTTTTCGCTTTCACCAACAGCTTCTCTAAGTGGATGTTGATCATCTTGAGCCAAATCTCTCGATCAACCTCTATCTCCTGCTGAATGGGTGTCCTCTCATTTAGGCTTCGTTGGGCAGCCTGCTGGTCTTCACGGATGTTTTGCCACCTCTATGAGGCCTCCTGGTTGCATGTACCTCTGTTGGCGAATCACTGTGTGTCTCTTTTTCATGATCATATGACAGATCAGATGTCATGTCTGCTGGTGGACAAACTGTCTTGGACAAATAGGTGTTGATATGTCACACTGTCTTGTAATGCCTTTGATGATGTGCTTGACCTTTGTCAGCAAGAGAAAATAATGACATGAGGGACAGTAAGGGGAGGGAAAAATAGTGAGGGATTAGGGACTATCGGGGAAACATTTGTTTGATAAATATAGGAGGGTTTGAGGGGTCTTATGTGTGGGATAGGGTTTAGGGTTTCACCTTTGAATGTTTTGGGAAAGGGAATTTAGGATACGGTTTAGTAACTTTAGGGGATGGGGAAAAAAAGGAATTAAGGACAAGAGAAATAATGGAAAAGAGTAACTTTGGTGGCGAACAAGTTTTGAAACCCTAGGCAGCAGTTTACATGTGAGGAATTCAAAATGAGAGGGGTTGAATTTTTGTTTCAATCATTAGCATCCATAAACCACCATACCCTAGCACAAACTTGGATGAAACACCAAAATGGAGGCTTTACCTACTTGTGGAATGAAGCATTTTCAATTTTGAGGAAGATTTCAATGAATTTCAGGCCTTTTAGCCCTGTGCACCGTGCCTCCCACGTGTGCCGCGCTAGTGTAAATTTACACTGGAAAATTTCTCCCAGTGCGCCGCGCTTTTTTGCAGGAGCCTTTTGGGGGCCTTCCTGGTGTCCAACTTGGGTGTAGGATAGCTCGTTGGAAATTTCTTTGAGTCTACTTTCTAACCCAACTAGAATTTTTCAATTTGGAGTTTGGTTGCCCTGTCAAAAATCAAATCTCCCAATACTGGTCAAAATGTGCCAAATGAGGCTGCCTCAAGGCAGAGTGATGTTACAGTAAACTTTTGAATGCCTTTCTCAAATCCAAATTGAGCTCATGATATCTCATTGGAAATATGTTTGTGTATAGTTATCATTTGACTCATCAAGCAAGTCATTTGGCCAACCGAGATAGGAGAAAACTTGATTTTCCCAAGGTCACTTCAGAGGTGCATCAATTCTCCCAAGGCAATTGTATTTTTGACATTTCTCCAAAACCATGACACTTGTGTAAAAAGTGAAGGATTTTTTCTTCCTTGGCTTATTTTTGGCAAAAACCTCTCTCATTTTTCCCAAATTCATCTTTTATTACTCAGAAACATCATTGGAGTAAAACCTATCCCGATGTGTAGAACAAGAGATTTGTCAAAATGAAGCGAAATGAAGGGGATAAGAAGCTTCTAAATTCTTGGGAAAATTCTTGGAAGTAGGGAGGGATGTTAAGAAGCAGGGGAAAGTGGAGTTTCAAATATTGAGTGAGGGGAAGGGGTCCAAAAAGGCAAAACATAGGTCCAACCTAGAAAATTGCCAGGTTGTAGCAAGAAACTAGGGTTTGTCCGAAAATGAGGAATTTGGGGGATCTCAATGATGGGAAGTGTTTGATAAGGTATTTTAAGGATAGGGGAAGGTGTATGAACATTAGGATACAAGTTTTGCCGATGATTTGACCGTCCAAGAGAAATTGCCTTCAAAACCCTAGGAGAGAGAAATGACTTTACCTAGGCGCAACTGAAGCATGAACAAGGTGTAAAATGACCCAGTGGAACTTGACATGATAATGAAAACCCTCTTAACGATGGTACACTCAGCTGAACGGTGACATGGACTGACATTTGGACAACTTTGACAGGAGTAAAAGCAAACCCTAGACCTAGTACCTAGTGATCAAATTTTGCTTGAAGACTCACTGAAATGATAAAATTTGACCTTGACACCTTAAAATCACTTTGTAAGAGCATGTTTGATCTCTGCCGGAGGACTGACAAGACCGACTCTAACACAGCCTTGTTTCCTCTCCCAAGCTGTGATATTGTTCTTTGAAGACAACCATTTCAGGATAATCTATTATGACACTAGATCCGCCCTGTGCCATATTGGCGGCCAGCATTGTTATATCTCTGAGGAGAAAGTTACTCTGACATAGCTACTAAGCATGGGAATGCCTAACTCAGGACATGATTTTAGCAGTTCATATATATGTACTTTTTTTGTATCAGGTTTTCCTTATCGCCCGAAACTTCTTTGTCTCTCTACAAAGATTTTGACAGGAAACTACAATATTTTCATAAAGTATTTCGGCCATCGTCTCTACCTCTGATCTCATACTTTAGGGGGCATCTATTATAGGAAAAATTGACCTCCTAATCAACTCAGAGGAGAAAGACAAGATGACTGAAAGAATGACCACAGTTGGTTGCTTGGATTGGGCCCTAACCCAAGAACTTCAGCCCTCTAAGGTAACTTAGTGCTAGCTCAAAAGGATTCCATCTTTATTTACAAAACAATAGCAGGATTACATGAAACTGTCACAAAATAATAAGCTCGAAATTTGAGCAGAGTTTACATAAGAAAAAATCTGACCCTATTGAGGCCCTAGGCCTCTCTACTTATACCAATGAAGCTACCAATCGCTTCCTTAAAATCACGGAGGCTTGGCTCCCAAAACTCGAGATAATCATCAATCATCCTCCACTTGCTCGACTGCATTCTAGTGCATGATTCGGCTACTTTTACTCCAAGTTGAATGAAGGGGAATTCGAAGTGAGGAGTAATAAATGAGGGGGATTCCCTCCTATATGTCCTCTCCTCTGTCCACTTCAAGTTATTGCTGCCATTTGTCCACTGGATCCTTGACTTTGACCTCAAAATCCATCAATAATCTGCATTAAATACATGTTAGACCACATGGCACAATAACTAACTCAACTCACTCTATAAGCATAAATATAATCAGAAAATCATACAATAAGCTAAGAGAATGGTTGATTTTACTAGGTTAGGAGGTAAAATGAGCCCATATAATTACCCATTTATGAGGCTCATCATCACCCCCCTACTGAATGGTGTTTCTCGTCCTCTGAGCAACTTAGCCAATCTCCTCATCTTTTATGGCCTTGGTGGCCTCCATAGCATCCCAGGCTTCTGATGTGGTCTGCTCTTCTTTGCCATACAATCCTACCTTCTTGTATATGTCCTTCCACTACTCCTCCTCTTCTTCTTCTCTTCTACCTTCTAGCATGCCTAACAATAGTGGGAGACTCAGTTTGAGGCCAATCCAGTTGACCTTCAGCCTCTGCATGGAGCGCTTGTAAATTGGCACTCTTTTCAATGCCTCCTTAAGCCTCATGGGGGAATGATACTCCCTGATCTGAAAATTGTGTGGTAAGGTGTTCCATCTACTCATGCATGCATGCACACATTCATCCCCAAGTAGCCTTTGCATATCCTCAAAGTGTGCAATGGCTTGTGCCTGGTTGGTGAGATATGTAGGGGCAATCTCAGGGTCATTGGCAAGAAGGTTGTGTGTGCTGATGAGTGCCATAGGATCTGATGGCTCAGATCTTATCATTAATGGCTCATTCTGCTCCTTTATCATCAATTTTTCTATTTTTGCTACCCTCAATTCCTCATGGTTCATTCAGGAGGCCATGGCCATTAATTGTAGGTCCCTTAGCTTGGCATTGGGATCCCACATATTCATGTCTGTGAGGGACATGTTGTGTAAGTAGAATTTTGCCATCTTTACTTTATCCTCTGAGGTTCTTTGGTCACACAAATCCATGAACTGCCTGTAGTCTTGGAAAGGCATTGTGCCTCTTTGTGCCAAAGTCTTTATTTGGAATTGTAACCATTGGTCCTTTAGATAGAGGCCATAGGATTTGGCTGGTATTCTGCATTGCAATACCTCCATGGATAAGTTGGCCATGCATGCCAGTTGGGTCTCTTTCTCTTGCAACTACCTCCTTAGCAATTCATTTTCAGTTTCAAGGTGGCTTCTTGTAATTGCTTCCCTATCTCTACACTCAACTCTCTACCCATTTCCCTGAGTTTGTTTTCCATATGACGAACATCCTCAACCCCTTTGGACTTGGCTATTTGCATCCACCTGTGTGTTCTCACTCTTTCTTTCCCCGACTCAAAAAATAGTGGAATTGTAAATTTCTGTGCAATTATTTTGCCTCCCTCAAGTAGGTCTTAATAGGAGGCAAGACTAGGCTAGGGGTCAGGATCTTGTATCTCTTATGCTTCCTCCTTCACTTGTGGCTGTCCTTCTATCTTTTTGTCAAGTTTTTGGCTCTCCTATAGTTTTGACAGTGTCTCCTGTAGAACTGTCTGAGCCTCCTATAGGACTATTTTTGTGTCCTGTAATACTACATTTTCCTTCCATGTGGAATATCTAGGAGTCCCCCTTTCATATGTTATAGGTGTCTTGGAAGGAGATTCTTCCCTTTGGCAGAGGGTGAATCTTCAATGGTAACTGACACTTTTGAAGATGGTTGAGGATTGCCTGTTTTAATTTTTGTGCTCTTCCTAGCCATGAAATACATGGAGGTCTGTCTTTTGCTCTTTTTCTTTGGCTTGATTGGTGTACTGATGGCAGTGAAGGTAGTTGATGCCTCCCTTTCCAAAGTCTCAGGGGAGTCTTCTCCTTGTTCTTCGTTCTCCTTCTTCTGTCTCTTTTTCTGTCTCTTTTTTTGTCTCTTCTTACTCTGTTTCTTCAGCTCTCTCCTCCTCTATTTCAGTTCCTTCCTCCTTCCTTTCTTATTTTGTTATGTCACCCCTGGCTCCACCTTCTCCCCCTTGTTGTTCTTCCTCCTCACTGCCAGTAGGGCTGACATCATAAGTTAAGGCCTTTATGTCATCCTCAGTTGTCATGTTTCGGAAAACTTCCCATGCTATAGGGAGTGTAAAGGTATGGAGGGATTACTCTACTAAAATTTTGATTAAGCCATGGTGTTTCTGGGAAAATTAGTATTTCTAAGAAATGCTAACCCTATAGGTTTGGTAGCTAACCTAGAAACAATAGTCAAAGAAATTCACTATTTTTCCTATGAGTAACAGATAAGAGAAATATAATGAAAGACCAACCTGTAACTTCCGCTTGATTCCTCGCTTGATCTCCCTCTTCTTTGGCTGATCTTGTAACACCTCCTTGTACTTAACATGCTTGGAGAGTACCTGCACAGTTACAGAAACAAAGACCCGTCAAAGCATAATGATCTATCATAGCATGAACATCATAGAATCAGAAATATGATAAACAAAGGAATGCATTTACAGTTAACACAAACAAATGGGAAAAATCTTGAAGAACTTTATTGATAACAAGGAGAATTACAACCCATAAGTCTGATCCAGTGCCATCCTCCCAGCTTAAAACCCTTTTCACCTCATGAATCACCAAGAACATGCCAACAATAACACAATACTCTCACCTCAATACTTGTTACACTAAAAAATGTCACCTTGACTACTTACAGTTAGTATGGCTCAAATCAACAGTCATGCTACCCTCTTAGGCAAGTCTCATGCCTCTGTTATCCATCTCAAACTCAAAGAAGAGAGAAAGTCTTGTAAAAACTATGTTTATCTCTGGGGTCGCAGGTTCTCTCTAGCCTTACCTGCGGGGACGCTGACCATGTTCACAAAATCTGCGTCCATGGACGCTCTGTATGTTAAGGGACAGGTGCGTCCCTCTGTAAAAGGCAAAATGCGCGAGTTTTATCTTGAAAAAGTTACTTGTGGTTACTTCTAGAACATTCTAGAGGTCGGTTTGATGAAATGGATGCGCCTCCAGTTGGTTCATGTATCTCTATTAAGGGGGAACTTATCCCATCAATAAGGGAGCTATCCCACCCATAGAGGGGGATGATCCCATTGATAGTGGACCTGAATAACCTCTTTACAGCACTATAAATAAAGGCATTGAGCCAAAAGGAGGAGAGGTTGGAGCTATACATTTTCTTTGGGTAAATGCTGCAGGATTTAGGTCTTCCATTAGAGCCTTTGTGAGGAGAGATTGTCTTCACTTGATTCTACTTGGGAGAGGGTGAGCTTTGTCAAAGTAGAGGAAAACCCTTGATGGACCCTGGGAGGAACTTGCACAACACCAAGGCCAGGTTGTAAGAGTTTCTTTGTTTCGTTATTAATACAAACTGGTTTATTTTTCTCAATAGCTTGTGTTAATGAGTTATTTCATGTGTTCCTTGGTCTGCATGTTGAATATATGTTTTATTATATGAAATGCAAGTGCTTGGTAATTGTTTGATTGTTTGTGGTTGCAGGAATTGACTTGAAGGAGGAGCTCATCCGGATCGTCAAGAACGGACTTCAACAACAGCGTTTTGGAATAAGGTAAGCCTAAACACTTGTAGTTTTCATGTTGTAAAAGGTGTATTTAGAGAAAGATCACTCCATTTTGTCTTGTTTGTCATTAGAATGTCTTAGACTTCTAGGAAGGTCAGTCGTGTCCGCACCCTTGACAGATTCCGTGTGACAAATTGGCGACTCCGCTGGGGAATCCATTAATGAGAGAGTCTTTTCCTTTATATGAACTTTGCTTTGAGAAAATCATTTTTATTTTCTGGTTTTTGACTGTGAGAATTAGTATTTGGGTGGCTTAGCTGTAGATTTAGTTGGCTTTAGTTTTTCTTCCTTTTTCCAGAAGGACGCAGTCTCTGTGTGCTGCACAGTGCGTCCTTGGACGCGCTGTTGTCGACTGCACAGTGCGGGGCCGCACCTGTGACAACGGGTGGCCTGCGTCTTCCTGTAAAAGTTAAGAAAATTCCATTTTTGCTTTAAATTACTTTTAGATTTTGTTTTTCCTTAGTGTTTTCTGCCCAGATCCTTTAGTACCCTGTCAAGAATTCTCACCTGAACTAGTTTTGTGAGCTTTGAGTGTTTTAGTGGTTTTCAACGAAGTTTAGACCTAGGGTTTGATTTTTGGAAAGGCTTTGTAGTGACTTTGATAGTAGAAAGTTGTCCAGCCTTAGATATCTCTGGTTAGTCAACCTTCTTAGAAGTTGAGCCTGTCGTAAAGTCTCCTTGTTTGAGCAACTTGTCATTTGAGTTGTTTTGGGTCAAATTTCGAATTGCTTGTTTTTAAAGTATTGATTTCCATTTTACAAAAAGAACAAAAAGATTAGAGTTTTGTTTTGGCTAGTTTTTGATTCTGCAATAAGCTAGTCCTTGATTTGATTGTGATCAAGTAAAACACCTTAGAAATAATCATTGTTAGTTTTGGCCTCGTTAAGATTGCTTAGAGTAAATTTGCCTTTAGTTTGCTTATGAGTGCATTTTCATAGATTTTAAGAGTTGTTAAGATTGATTTTTGGTTATATTAGATTTATTTGCTTTATTAAAAGAAAAATACAAAAACATCTTCTTAAAAAGTCTTGTTTCAAGTAGCTTTTTGTTTTCAAAAGAAGAAAAGAGTTTTTTCGTGCATGTAAAGAGAAGTTATGTTTTTATGCTTGGAAAAGAAAAACGAATTGTTTCTTTGATTGTCTTCAATTAAGAAGTTGCTTTTATAAAGATTGCATTCTCTCAACTTTTTAGTTAAGCAATTCATCGAAAAAGTAAAGTAGTGGATAAATCATTTTAGGTGCATTTTG
The DNA here is from genome assembly GCA_031772625.1 of Pinus tabuliformis. Lineage (NCBI taxonomy): Eukaryota > Viridiplantae > Streptophyta > Pinopsida > Pinales > Pinaceae > Pinus > Pinus tabuliformis. Next base: position 586,380,028 of record CM062817.1, read on the forward strand.
TAGTGGTTTCGAGTCGAGTCAACACACCACTAGTTTCACTTCCATCACCTTTTGACTTAAGAAACAACCTTAAAAGTAACGCTTAAATTAAAATCAATCTAGTAATCTTTATTTTTCTAGGGCTCTGAAGCACCAACATAGCTTAGGCTAGGGTCTTGGAGTAGGTGAGTACTTAACTCTCCAAGACTACAAAACCAAACAGATAGTCTATCTTGAGTAGAACAAATCCAATTGTTTCAGTTACATTCTGGGAAAGCTCCTCTTAAAGGAGAAACACGAGCTCGTGTCCGAACCAGTGAGGGGATCATTCCTCCCTCGTTGGGAACGACGCCAGGCAGTACGTATTACAAACGGTAAACCTCGGATTAACCATTGTCGAGGAGCCAGGGGTCACTTATCGGTAAACCTTGGATTGTTGTCAAGGAGCCGGTAAGGGGATTGGAGCTTGCTACTCTGCCCTTGCGTGCTGTCGGAGTTTAGACTGTTCCCCCAGGTGTAATTGTTGTGATTGGTAACCTTAGTGGCCATAATATCTAGGATTCTACCCAAGGTGACGGTGGAGGGAAGGTCCCACTGTACCTGGAGCAGACGTCGGTTATACTCACTTGGATTTTCTGGGGGGTTCGCTTCACTTCGAGACGGTTAAAGTGGAGGAACTTGGTCCAGTCTATTCATTAAGCAGGTTGCCGGGGTAACTGTTCCACCCACTATTTCTGTACTGAATCCTGCGAGGTTGGGCCTAATCACCAACTAGCGCTTTTGGTCCGGAAGACTACTGTTTGTGTGTGGTTTGACGCTCTAGATTATTTAGGCGTGTGCTTCAAATTTGATTGGTTCTTTAGAAGACTTTAGGTGGTTTGATTTGAAATTTTTTACTTTGATTTCGTGTGTTGTAGTTAAAATCTTTAATTGTGGCGGAATTACCGAGACAGTCCCGTAGACTTCGGGGCAAGTCTCCTGAGATTGTTACCGGAATAGATTTGTTAAGAAAACTCCGTAAATCGCGGGGTGAATCTCCTGAAGACATTCCGGGTCATTTAGAAGGGTTAAAGGTCCTTGTAACTCCTCCTAGTGGCAGTAGAGTAGGATCACCTGAAGAAGGAGAATCTTCCTTGGTAGTCCATCCAGATTACCAAAGATTAGAAACAGGTTACAATCCCGAAGCTGTTACAGTTTCCGAGCTTGCTGGTAGTTTTTCATCTGCCAGTGAAACAGGCGAAGAACCTGAAATTTCAGAACCTGTTACTCCAACTCCTAGTGTTCCTGATTCACCAAGAATAGAAAGAATTATCACCGAAAATCTTCCTGTTGGATTAATTGCTATAGAAGAACTTGTTCCAGAGGAAGAAATAGGCGTTTCTGATTCTGAAGATCTAATTACCCTTGATCTAAGGGAGCGTGAATCCATCTTTTACAGTCCTCCTAGAAGTGAATCTTGGTACCTTGCATTAACCAATTTTTTAGACAACTCAGTAGGTTTTTCTACACCTCGTACTCCGGTTCCACCTAGAGGAATTCATTCTCCTGTAAATATGTCTGGTCAGTCATCTGTGTTTTCACAAAGTCCTGAATCATTTTTACATGGCGGTCCTTCTGTTCCTACTGGGTATCAATCACTTTCTGGTACCTTTGCGGGAGCATCTCCTCAACCCATTGATCATGGGTTATTAGTTGGAAACAGTGGTAATGTACCATTGAGTATAGGTGAAGTTTATATGATGTCAGGTTCAACTCCCATTAACCAACCTCAAGGTGGCCAATTACCGCCTGGGGGGCAACCTTCGTTAATGCCTGGGGGGCAACCTCAAGGTACTTCATTTGTGACTGGGGGGCAACCTCAAGGGTATCAACCCCAAGGGTATCAACCCCAGCCTCAATATGTACCCCAAAGTCAACCTCAGTATCAGTATCAACCTCAAGGATGGCAACCTCAAGGATGGCAACCCCAAGGGTATCAACCCCAAGGGTATCAACCTCAAGGATACCAACCTCAAGGTCAAGGTCAACCCCAGTATTCGTATTTACCTCAAGGTTATCAACCTACGGGTCAATACCCTGGTCAAGGTTATCAACCACCTCAAGGGCAATCATATGGGACTACACCTTACAGTTATCAACCCTATCCTCAATACGGCTATGGATCTCAGTATCCTCAACCTGTTACGAGTCAATACCCTGGAATGTTAACATGGGATCCGTCACAGGGTCAACAGATGTCGCAACCAAGTATACAGTCGGTACCTCAAGCAGGACAACCTGCAGTTCCTGGTCCACCCCAGCAACCGCAACCTGTCCAGTCAAGTGTTCAGACCCCTGTAACTTCTGTAGTTACTCAGCCGCCAATTGCACCTAGTACTCCACCTCACACGGCTGCAGCAACTACCGCTTCATCTACCATGCTTACTTCTGGAGTATCGGCAGCTCCGGTTTCTACTGTCCCTGTAACCGCTCCTCAGACATCTGTACCGTTGTCTGGACCCACGGTTCAAACCACAGTCCAGATGCCTGCAGGCCAACCTGGTACAAGTACGGTTGTTACTACTCAACCTCAATTTGTTCAACCTCCGTACCAGGGACAGTATCAACCTGGGCAAGCTGCCCAACAACCGGTTTACCAGTATCAACCGTATCCTGGGTACACTTATCAACCACCTCAGCAACCCCAGTACGGTCCGGTTAATCCTGGTTTTCCAGGAGGATATAATATCCCAAATGCGACTCCTGTTCCTAGTTATCCTGGATATCCTCCTCCTGGGGCTGGTATTGTGACTCAGAGTTTTAGAGATCCTAACCGGCAGTTACCGTTTATTGCGACTTTAGATTTACCCGACTTGACGCGCCTAACGAACGATCCAATTCAATATCTTCCGTTCTGGCCGCCAATGCCAAATAAGTTGCCCAGCGATATACCCAAGTTCGAAGGTAAGTCTGGAGAGGATCCGTCTAATCACGTGATGACTTACCACCTCTGGTGTGCATCAAATTCCATCTCAGATGATTCTATCCGCTTACGTCTTTTCCAGCGTACACTCATTGGTCTCGCAGCCAAGTGGTACATTGAGTTGCCACGGGCTTCTTTTTACAACTTTAGCCAGTTAGCTACTTCATTCTTAACTCATTTTCAGTTACCAGTCAGATACGATAATGGTACAGAATTATTAACTTCGCTAAAACAATCGACATCCACGTACATTTCTGATCACATCCATGAGTGGAGACGTCGAAGAAGATTAGTGAAAGTTTTTATCCCGGACCAAATTTTAGCTGAATGGTTTGTAAAATCATTATTACCAAGAATTACTGAAGATGTAGCTAAGGCCGGCGTAGTTACTGAGGAGCAAGTCATTGCTCAGGCACAATACCTTGACTTAGTTTACACTCAGTCGGGTACGTTACACGAGAAAATTCCGGATCTTCCAAAGTCAAACCAAATCGCTGCTGCTCCTTCGGGATCTCATGCCGCTGATGGTATGATCGGTATCGTGACTACGAAGAGTAAGAAGAAGTCTTCCAAGACCTCCAATACTCCAATTATCACTTTGCCTGATTCTCCGACAGGAGAGTCTTCTCCTCCTGAACTTACCGCCGACATTCACGCTGTAGAGTCATCTACGGCCAAATCCAAAAACGGTGGAAAGAAGAAAGGAAAGAAGAAGGCTAAAGCAGACAAGGCTCCAAAGGAGAAAACGGAAAAGTCGGAAACCAATGACGAAAAGCGCAAACCTCGTTATCCTTGTCTTATTTGTGAAGAAGATCATTTTACGAGAGACTGCCCTCATCGGGCCGAGGTAGTGAAAATAGTCAAAGGTTCTCCGACTCCTGCTGTGTTAAAAAATCCATTTCCCGAGCAGGAAAATAAGATGATAGGTTCTTCTTCGAATGCCAGTGAAGAACCCATTTTGATGATGTCTCATGTCAGGATTGCGACTCGATCGCAAGATTATGGTAGTAAGGCTCCTGTTGATGGTAAAGAAGCAGAATCTTCTCACTCTAACCCATCAACCTCAGCTCCTGGTTCCGATCCACTACAGATCGAAAAACCTAACCCAGACTTAGTGATTAAGCCGCCCGCCAAGGGTGTACTTCGAAGGTCTGCTTTCAATCCACATGCGAGAGCAGCCCAGAATTACAACATTGTTGAAGACTTAGCTGTTTCACCTTCAGCAATGTCGGCACTCGAAGTGCTGCAATCATGTCCAGCGCAACGAAAATTGCTTTTGTCGGCTATTGGAGCTGTCGATGTTCAGGACCCGAACCTAATGATCTTTGATCTAGAAAGTAGTACACCGCGTCTCCCCCATCAAATGGCTTTCCAAATTCCAGTGATAGTCAAAAACAGGCCTATTCATCGGACTGTGATTGATGAGGGAGCTTCTACGTGTATTATGTCGATTCAATGTTGGAGATCGCTTGGTTCTCCTTCGTTGAACCAATCCCCCACCATCCTTAAGGCCTTTGATGGCCGTGGGTTCCGTCCGTTTGGTATTCTACAAGAATTGCCTATAGGGGTCGAAGGTAAAACCGTTAGTCTGGATGTGGAAGTGGTTGATGCCCCTCTAGACTACAACCTTCTTTTGGGTCGAAGTTGGTCATATGCTATGACAGCGGTCGTTTCATCGGTCTTCAGAGTCATTAAGTTTCCACATAACGGTAAGATCGTGACTATTGATCAGCTGACATACTTTTCATCCGACCCAACCTCTTTAGAAACTATCCAGCATGTTGGTAAAACGACAATCCCTTATAGGGACATTGGTGTAGGTTTAGTTAAGGATTCCGGTTTACTGGGAACTTTTCCTCTCCCTCCACTCAATGCAGACCCTTCGTTCGCAACAATTCATATGATCACGTCAGAAAACATTATTTATGATGATCCTTGGTATGTTCCCTCTGACTCTGAGCTAGACTCACTCGGTGATGTTATGCCGTTGAGTCCGTATGAGATTGCTTATGAAGCTCTTATGTCTTTTACCGACTTTCATTCAACCGACCAAATGAATGTGGTCAGTGAAGAGTCACTTTTCACCTCACCCTTAGAACGGATAACGTTTCCCGAAGAAGTGTCATCTGACGAACAACTTCGCGAAATCCTAAGTGTAGATGATCTACCATGGGAAGATCTCCATCACAGATCTTCGTTTTTACCTAAGGATGATGCATTTGAAAATGATTTTTCATCTATCTTTACCGCTGAATATGTCAAAGACGCTCAGGATCCAACGAAACATTCTGATTCAGAGCTGAATTTAGGGAATATTTCTCGTACTATTCCCATTGATATTTCAGTGAAGCCCGGAATTAAGGAGAACATTCATATAGGTGCCGCATGTACTGACGAAGAAATTGAAACTTACAAGGCCCTATTCCAAGAATTCCGCGACGTGTTTGCCTGGTCCTACGAAGAAATGCCAGGAATCGATCCTGCCATTGTTGTTCATGAAATCAAAACCTACCCGGATGCTAAACCCATTCGGCAACGGTTGCGTCAGATTCACCCTCGAAAAGCAGCTGCAATCAAAGCCGAAGTCGAAAAGCTGTTGAAAGCAGGTTTCATTTATCCGATCCCGTTAACGGATTGGGTATCGAATATTGTTCCCGTCAATAAAAAACAAGGAACAATAAGAATCTGTATCGACTATAGGGATATCAATCGAGCTTGTCCAAAAGACAACTATCCTACGCCTTATATCGATCAAATTATTGATGATTGTGCCGGAAGTGAGATGTTTTCCTTCATGGATGGTTTCTCAGGTTATAATCAAATCAATATTCTACCTGCCGATCAACCAAAAACGGCATTCATTTGTCCATGGGGGACATTTGCTTATTGCAAATTACCTTTTGGCCTTAAGAATGCCGGTGCTACTTTTCAACGGGCCATGTCTTATGCATTTCATGACATCAAGCACATTGTGCAACCCTATCTCGATGATTTGCCTGCTCATTCTTTACACCGAGCTGATCACCTTGTCCATTTACGAGCAATCTTTATGAGGTGTAGGCATTATCGAATTCGGTTGAATCCCCACAAGTGTGTTTTCTGTATAGAAACAGGTCGATTGCTGGGATTTGTTGTTTCCAAAACCGGCATTCGCGTCGATCCCTCGAAAGTCGAGGCTATCATCCAATTGCCTCCTCCTTCGAGTTTGCGCCAACTCCAAAGTTTGCAAGGGAAAGCGAACTTTTTACGCCGATTCATCCCTAACTACGCCGAGGTCACTAAAGGTTTTACACGGTTGTTGAAACAGAACGTACAATTCTTTTGGGACGAGATTGCTCAACAATCTTTTGATGCATTAAAACACGCGTTGACCCATGCACCGTTATTGCATCCTCCCAACTACAACCAGGACTACTTCTTATACCTCGCAGCTTCGCATTCCACCATTGGAATGGTGTTAGTTCAAGAAGATGAATTCAAGGCAGAGCATGTGATATATTACCTTAGCAGAACCTTAAATCCAACTGAGTTAAAATATTCACATGTGGAGAAATTGGCCCTGGCAGCCGTTCAAGCTGTCCAGCGTTTTCGTCACTACATTCTTCTCCGCAAAACTACTGTTATTTCGGATTGCAACCCTATGATTTATATCTTGACAAAACAACTGCTAGGGGGCAAGTACTCTAAATGGATCGTCATCCTGCAAGAGTTCGACTTGGAGTTTGAGAAGTCCAAGTCTAAGAAATCTTTAGTCTTCGCGGAATTGATGTGTGATTTCCCGAGTGCTGACACAGAGACTGTGGCAGAGGAGTCCATTGCGGACGAATCTTTGTTTCTTATTAGCACTGTAGATCCGTGGTATGGGGATATAATCATCTATCTCCAAACCCAAACCTTTCGGCCTGAAGCTTCCAAGGAAAACCGTCGAAAAATTCGGTTTCAATCCCAGCAATACAGAATTATTGGAGATACACTTTATCGCCTGGGGGCAGACTTAGTTTTTCGACGTTGTTTAACTCACGATGAGGCTGAGAGAGTTTTGAATGATTGTCACTCTGGAGCATGTGGCGGTCATATGTCTGGGTATGCCACAGCTCAGAAGGTGTTGCGCGCTGGCTATTTCTGGCCGTCTATGTTTAAAGATTGTATCCTTGCTGTCAGAACATGCCACAACTGTCAAGTATTTGATCGAAAGATGCGCGCTCCACCTGCTCCTCTCCACCCTATAATTGCCGCTGGTCCATTCGCCAAATGGGGCATTGACTTTATTACTTGTAACCCTCACTCGGCCGGGGGGCATGCGTATATCATCCTTGCGGTTGATTATTTTACTAAGTGGGCCGAGGCGATGCCTACATTCGACGCAAGCGGCAAGACAGCTGCACTTTTCGTATTCAATCATATCATAACTAGGTTTGGTGTCCCACAAGCAATCATTACGGACCATGGAAGCCATTTTCGAAATGTCATGATGACTGAGCTTACAAGCCAGCTTGGTTTGCGCCACGATAGCTCTACACCTTATTATCCGCAAGCCAACGGTTTGGTTGAGTCAATCAACAAAGTTCTAGTCGTCATGATTCGACGGATCATTGGTATCCATCGAACGAATTGGCATAACATGTTATTTTCGGCGCTATGGGCATATCGAACTTCAGTGAAAAATTCAACAGGTTTCACCCCTTTTCAGCTAGTTTATGGCTTAGAAGCTGTGTTACCTATTGAGTGCGAAATCCCATCACTTCAAATGGCTGTCGAATTACTTCCAGCTACTTCCGAAGAGGAGAAACGGTTGTTATACTTGGCTAAATTAGATGAGACTCGACGTGACGCTACTTTAGCTATCGAGACTCACGCGAAACGAATGAAAGCTCAGTACGATAAAAATGTAACCCTCGAAGTTTTTCGGAAGGAGACCTAGTACTATTATATGATCAAGCGAACGATAAGCTAGGTGCTGGAAAATTCGTTCCCATGTGGCATGGGCCCTACATTGTAAAGCGAAAGCTAGCAAAAGGGGCTTATGAGTTAGTTGATTTTGATGGGGACTCTTTGGGCAAACCCAGAAATGGACTTTACCTAAAGAGGTATTATGCTTAAAATGATGGATGGAGAAATTTTTAGATAGGTTAGATTTCCTTTCTAGCTAGCAAGTGTGTTAGTTTAGTCAGTGTGCTTAGCTTAGCAAGTGTGGTTTTTCGTCATTATTTTGGCTCATCTTGGTTTTACTCTTGATATTGTAGATGTCGACGCCTCTCCAAACATACATTGGATTTGCTGATGGTGCTTGTCGTAGTACACGGAATATCTCTTCCGCAGCTTGGGTTATCTATTCGCCCTCTGACGAGTTAGTTTCTATGCATGGGGTAAGCCTCGGTCAAACAACGAATAACATTGCAGAATACAGTGCAGTGGTTGAATTATTATCCGAATCTATTTCATTTGGAATTCGACGTTTGATAGTGAGGTTAGATTCTGAACTTGTTGTATTACAGCTTAATAGAGTTTATGCCATTAGAAATCCTGTGTTATTAAGGTTGTTTTTGAGAGTGCGTCTCTTGGAACGTGAATTTGATTACATTGAATATCAACATATTCCAAGGTCTTTGAATACATTAGCAGATGCAATTGCTTCTCGAGTGTTGGACAGACATTTATAATAATCATGCAAGTAAATTTAAAGACATTTCATCATACATGTTAAACAAGATAAGCCGGTAATAGTGATATATAGATATAGATAGAAGTGTGTCCAAAAATATATACATCGTCTTCGATCATAGGTTTAACACACCTTATGATCGGCAAAATGATAGTACAAAAAGTCAAAAATGTCACATGTGACTACAAAAGTGACTAGTCAATCACTGGTGGTGCTCTCTGTACGACACCACTGCGCGGGCTACCTTACGCAAAAATCTCCTAAACGGTCCAGGGACCGCGACTACGAAGCGCTGAAGCCTCATAGGAATATCGTCCATAGTAGTCTCAGGTATATCTGCCGTGAGACGCTCTAGATCATGCTCCAAATCAGCTAGTACTTCTGCAGCCGCGTCCTGTGGGGCCGGTGCCGGTGCAGCTGGATGTCGTCTGTCGTAAGGCCGGAGATTGGCTGGACGCTGTGGTCCAACATCTGCATTTTTAAAATTTTTTACTGTTACTTTGAGACGATATATATGAAAAATAAAAAATACATAATTAGAAAACTTGTGAAAATGAAAGTACCTCTGTCATCCCATTGTTCTCCCTGTGGAAGAACCATGTCCGGATCACCTCTGAAATCCATTCCGGCATATGGAAAGTCTTGTATCACAAAAAGCTGGCCCTCTAGCCAGTCGAAGTAACTGTCTGAGAATCGAACCACTGCAGCACCCTCGTCAGGATGCCGGGCCATCACCGCAACCCATCGAACAAGCTTTGGCTCCCGAGGACCCAAGTCATCAACAGTGAGTTGCTGAGGGATCAGCATAGGAACTCTCTCCAAGGCAAAGCTCACGACTATAGGCCCATATCCAAAAGTTTTTAGTCGTCCGTTCTTTGCCTTGGTTAGTTGGCTCTTCATATGAGCCGACACAGCTTCGCACCAGTTGAAGATGGTGCCTTGGTAACAGTCAACTGCCATCCGCATTTGGGATCCGGAGGCAATGTGCAAGGCGGCCGCGCCACAAATCCTGGTGACCGTAAATGCAATAACTCTAAGTTCCGCCAGAGCGATGTGCTTTATCTCCACGCCTTTTTTATGGCGAGTCCCTGGTCTGCACCACTCCTCGCGGAGATCATCAAGGGATTGGCCACCCGGCCTGGTCCCCGCAAGGTTGAGTTGCTCACCTCTGTTTGGCAAGCCAGTGAGAAAGTATACATCCGAGGGCTCTATCTCGAGCTGGTGCCCTCCAATGTAAAAACATTGATCTTGAACGTTCCATCGCTCAACCAGCCATTCCAAAAATCTTACCTGGCCCCTCATGCCCGGTATGGTCCAATATTTGTACAATCCACATGTTCTTAAGGCATCCAGAGAAGGTTGGTGGTTAATCGCAGCTTCATCGTCCTCTACGTGCTCTCTCTCTCTCCAGTCTAACATGTTTTAGGTCCTGCACATCAAAAAGTCAATTAGAAATTAATTTGAGCAAATTTGGTGGTTTTTTGAGAGAGTTGGGGTTTTGAAATGCGCCCTTTGCGGAAGACGCACCCCGGCTTTGTAGCACAGGGCGTCCGGACGCAGCTCGCCTGAAGGCGGACTGCGTCCCCCGACCTTTTTCCCGTGTGAGAAAAAGTCGGGGGACGCAGGTCACCCGAAGGGCACCTGCGTCCGCCGAGGGGCGCATTTTGAACCCAAAACCCCCCAAAAAATGAAACAGAGACCAAAAACAAAAAACTAAACGGATAAAAATGAAGAGTGGGATGTGTAAAATACCTCGGTGAAGCGGCGTTCGATTCCGACGGTCAGATTTTCCGCAGCAACCACGGGAAGTTTCTTGTCAAAAGCTCCTTTTTCAACCTCAACAGTGAAACGGTAAAAATGACATGGTAAAAGGTCTTTTTATAGGTTTTTTGGATGAATTAGTTCATTTTTTACCATGAAAAGATGTTTTCAAATGTATTTTTGCCTATTTTAAACAGGTATGAGTAATGTGTCGCTTTTGTGCAGGACGAAGGGATTTCGAGGGAAATTGTAATTTTTCACAAACAAAATTTCAGAGTCATCTTTTAAGCCCTTTTCTGACTCCTAAAACATGAAAAGATCGCCGAGTGTTTCTTTTTCACTCGTTAAAACGGAATTAAAAGACGGTCCCCTTTTAGCTCTTTTCTGACCGCAAAATCAGGAAAAGATTGCCGGGTTTTTGTCGTTTCAAACTCGATAAGGAAATAAAACGACGTGTCTTTGATCGCTTTTTACTTTTCAGGTCAACGACACTATTATGAAAGTACTCCTTGGTCGCAAGATCAAGCGGTTCCCCCAGGTATTATTTTATACTTTTTCGGGCTTGAGGGACACAAATTACGAAAAAGTTCAACGTGGAGTTTCCTTAAGTTTTTCAGACTCTCTAAAAATGAAAAACGCCGAGTTTCTCCTATACTGGGCTCGTTAAACTTTTACAGTAAAGGACCTGTTCAATTACAAACAGGAACGAACCACTCCTTCCTAGGGTTCGAATTTAAACTAGGTTGGACTCGTCCGAAGGATGAGCTTATAATCAAGCATATGTTATCCTCCTCAAGCTTGTTAAAAATAAAGAGGTACTTGCCAGAAATGGTGGGGGAAAAGAGAGAAGAATGAACCTATTTGTCACCTTTTGTCTCAAAAGAAACTTTATTACCACTCTTGAACACGACACTTTTTCATTCACCTGGGTTGGGAAATCTTTTACCTCACAGTTGATCAAATCACTTTGAAAATCTTTAACCGGGTTCAGGGATCAACTTTGAGTTATTCGTCACCAAACCATCTGTTGTGTCGTTATGTGTTCAAGAGGTCTGCAAGCAAAACTTTCATCTGCAAAATACTTGTCATCCATTTGACCATCCCTGAGTCAGTCCTTACAGCAACATTTCTTCAACTTGAACAATGATTTCGTGTTGCGGGCTTGCCTGCAACGGGTCGCTTTCTATCGACATCGACACATTATCTAGAAAGATGACTTAGGAATCGACAGTACCTTGAAGTCTGCATGCATCAATGGCAGGTTTCTCGCCTTTGACGTCAGTTTACATCATTGACTTTCGATCAGAGGATTCCGTGAAGTGTTCGACATCAAAACATCTATTCACATTTCACGGGTTGTGCTTGGTACTTTGAGGACCATTGACATTACTGGTGGTTTCTCTCACGCTTGTTAACAGTTTACATCATTGACTGGTAATCAAGTGGTTTCTACCATGTTCGACATCGAATCATTTAATCACATGGCTAGAATCGTACCAATTCGGGAAGTAGAAGTGAAGACCCTGGATCTAGTTTCTACCATCCAGGCTGCGAGGAGTTTTGTATTCATTGTCTATGTAGACTTATCATAAACAGATGGCTGCGTCCATACTGTGTCTACAAAAGTCTATAAAAATGATGTACTGCAAGATCATTCCTGTATCAGAATAGTTAGTCCATTAGTTAAAGTTTTGAATCTGAGTATGGGAATGCCTACCTCAGTGATGATATAATCTTATCCATGTATTTTGTGTTGAAAATTGCAGGTTCCAACCAGGCCATCCACAAGGCAATCCTTGAAATGATAAAGCGCTTCACCCTTCCTAGAATTACAAAACCCTATTCTATTCCAGGCTTCGCACTTTAGGGGGCAATCTGTTACACTAAAAAATGTCACCTTGACTACTTACAGTTAGTATGGCTCAAATCAACAGTCATGCTACCCTCTTAGGCAAGTCTCATGCCTCTGTTATCCATCTCAAACTCAAAGAAGAGAGAAAGTCTTGTAAAAACTATGTTTATCTCTGGGGTCGCAGGTTCTCTCTAGCCTTACCTGCGGGGACGCTGACCATGTTCACAAAATCTGCGTCCATGGACGCTCTGTATGTTAAGGGACAGGTGCGTCCCTCTGTAAAAGGCAAAATGCGCGAGTTTTATCTTGAAAAAGTTACTTGTGGTTACTTCTAGAACATTCTAGAGGTCGGTTTGATGAAATGGATGCGCCTCCAGTTGGTTCATGTATCTCTATTAAGGGGGAACTTATCCCATCAATAAGGGAGCTATCCCACCCATAGAGGGGGATGATCCCATTGATAGTGGACCTGAATAACCTCTTTACAGCACTATAAATAAAGGCATTGAGCCAAAAGGAGGAGAGGTTGGAGCTATACATTTTCTTTGGGTAAATGCTGCAGGATTTAGGTCTTCCATTAGAGCCTTTGTGAGGAGAGATTGTCTTCACTTGATTCTACTTGGGAGAGGGTGAGCTTTGTCAAAGTAGAGGAAAACCCTTGATGGACCCTGGGAGGAACTTGCACAACACCAAGGCCAGGTTGTAAGAGTTTCTTTGTTTCGTTATTAATACAAACTGGTTTATTTTTCTCAATAGCTTGTGTTAATGAGTTATTTCATGTGTTCCTTGGTCTGCATGTTGAATATATGTTTTATTATATGAAATGCAAGTGCTTGGTAATTGTTTGATTGTTTGTGGTTGCAGGAATTGACTTGAAGGAGGAGCTCATCCGGATCGTCAAGAACGGACTTCAACAACAGCGTTTTGGAATAAGGTAAGCCTAAACACTTGTAGTTTTCATGTTGTAAAAGGTGTATTTAGAGAAAGATCACTCCATTTTGTCTTGTTTGTCATTAGAACGTCTTAGACTTCTAGGAAGGTCAGTCGTGTCCGCACCCTTGACAGATTCCGTGTGACAATACTGAAACTAGCAGCACTTCCTTACAACTCAGAATAATTCAGCCATCTGATCTCTTGGACGAGAGATCCTTTTATAGATGATTGCAGGAGGTTGAGTCATCAATGGGGATGATGAATGCCTTTCTATTTTTTAGGAATTGGTTACATGAAAGAGGGGAATTGGAGGTGGTTTCCTAATTCCTTTAGTCATCCTTGGGTGAACTCAGAGGAGCAGGTGGCATAGGAGAAGTTTCTAGAAGTTTCCATGAGAAACTAACTCTCAAGCTCTCCCGAAATTTTGTCCTACCTCACCCATCACACCTTCTATAGGGCAAAACTGCGATGCATAGCACTTTGATAGTGTAGTACCTGCTATGCATAGGACCCTAACATAGGGCTTTCAACAATGATTCATTTTAGGCACTTTCTGGATGATTTTTGAGATGGAACTTTTGGGGAATGATGCATTCAGATGACTTAGTTCCTTTAGGGCATAAAACAACTATTTCAGGGGTTGATGAACCCTAATACATCGACATGTGAGTAGGGGTTGATTTTGGGAAAACTAGTATTTCTAAGAAATGCTAACCCTCTAGGCTTGGCAGATAACCTAGAAACAATAGTTAAAGCAATTCACTATTTTTCCTATTGGTAATAGATAAGAGAAAGATAACGAAAGACCAACTTGTAACTTCCAGTTGATTCCTCACTTGATCTCCCTCTCATTTGGTCGATCTCGTAACTCCTCCCCGTACTTAACACGCTTGGAGAGTACCTACACAGTTATAGAAACATAGAACCATCAAAGCATATTGATCTATCACAACACAAACATCATAGAATCAAAAATATGATAAACAAATGAATGCATTTACAGTTAACACAAACAAATGGAAAAAATCTTTTATTGACAACAAGGAGAATTACAACCCATGAGTCTGATCCAGCACCATCCTCCCAGCTTCAAACCTTCTTTACCTCATGAATAAGCAAGAACATGCCAAAAATAACACAATACTCTCACCTCAATATTGAAACTAGCAGCACTTCCTTACAACTCAGAATAATTCAACCATCTGATCTCTTGGATGAGAGATCCTTTTATAGATAATTGCAAGAGGTTGAGTCATCAATGAGGATGATGAATGCCTTTCTATTTTTAGGAATTGGTTCCATGAAAGAGGGGAATTGGAGGTGGTTTTCTAATTCCTTTAGTCATCCTTGGGCGAACTCAGAGGGGCACGTGGCATCGGAGAAGTTTCTAGAAGTTTCCATGAGCAACTAACTCGCAAACTCTCCTTGAATTTTGTCCTACCTTGTCCATCGCACCTTCTATAGGGCCAAACTATGATGCATAGCACTTTGATAGTGCAGTAACTACTATGCATAGCACCCTAACATAGGGTTTTAAGCAATGATTCATTTTAGGCACTTTCTGGATGATTTTTGAGATGGAACTTTTGGGGAATGAGGCATTCAAATGACTTAGTTCCTTTAGGGCATAAAAAAACTATTTTAGGGGTTGATGAACCCTAATACATCGACATGTGAGTATGGGTTGATGTGCCCAAATATTTCTATAACACATGGTGAGCTAGCTGCTCTGAATTTCCTACTTGTACCTTGGTGCTGGAGTCAATCAGGGACTGTAGGAGGAAGTAAGGGATACTGAGATTCCGAGGTGCTAGAGTGTCCATGCCATACCTTAATTCTTGGAGGATTCTAAAGTGATAACCATAAACAATGTTGTACCTCCCCTCACACGAAATGTATTTGATTATTTGATAGCTAACCTCATCCTAGGGATATGGTATGCTAGCCCTTCTAATTCCATTTTTATCTTCAATAGGGGTTTCGTTATTTTGGAAAAAGTTCTTCTTGGCAGCCTGGCCAATTGGTTTCTCATCTTTACTTCAAGGCAGCCCAAGAGGAAGGGTTGTGACCCTACTGATAAATTCAGGGGTTATATCCATGGAAAGACCTCTAATGGTGATAGTGGCATGAGTTCTTTTGTGAGGGACTAGAGAGAGAGCAAACTCTTGGGAAATGTCCTCATTAAACCCTTGAAATTTCTCAAAGAAATTCATCCTGTTTGCCCTTGTGAAGATGTCCACCATTTGAGGATGTGCATGGAGCCTAGTGGAGTTAGTGGAATGCATTCTCATAAACCCTCCTATCATATTGTCTATACTCTTTTGGAAAACCAAATATGGAGGTCCAGACAAAGAATTTTTTAAAAAATAGAGAAACAGAGGAAACTGTGTTTTTTTTTTTAAATAAGAGTTTTTTTTTAATGTAATTTCTCCTCTTCTAAAGACTTATTTGTTTCTCAAATTGAGACCACTTCTTTCATATATTGATATTCAATAGGGTTATGCATGAACCCTACCTCTTCAGACCAAGAATCGTGCTAAAAGTCATGTTTTCTTCCTTAAAAACAACTCACTGACCCTCCCATAGAAGCCTGCTATCCCTCTTGTAGATTTCCTATAGGTGCTCCTGTAGAAAACCTGTAGGTTCTACTATAGAAAACGCTAAGAGTAAGAATATGGGAGAGATCGATGGAGGAAGATGGTTACGAGGCTGTGGGGGCACAAGGAGACTGTTGTAGCTGAGTTACGAGAAGATAATGAAAAAAAAGGTGGTGAGAATGCTTGGGGAGGAGTACTTATTACCCTTTATGGATATTTTCAGTGAGGAGTGTTGAGTTGGCAAGGTATATGTTGGCCATATTTAGACCGTTGGTCCCCACCTACTTGGTCATCGTGGCCCCTCCTCGTAATCATCCCTCATTATTGCATCGGAGTTCACACTTCCTCCACTACCAGTGCTTGGAATCTTGTGCTGGAGTTGAATGTGCACACGTGTGGATGACATCTCGGATGAATGGAGTCAACTAGATGAAGGTGGCCAAGTTAACTGGACACCTATCCTTCATTCAACCTCAACCATCTCATTTCTCTTGCATGACTTCTAATTACACAAATGCAAACAGAGGAGTGACATAGTTACTTACCTATGATCTGAGTGTATTTGCTGTGAGGTGTTGTGGCTTTCTCTTCTGCATGCATTTATTTCCCTTTTTGCATGTTGTCTCTGCTTGCTGATGTGTGGTTGTGTGCTTGTTCAGGTTCTTCTCTAGCTGGATCTGAGCTTTAGGTTCCTTTTCAACATTCATGCTTGCACTCTCTTGCTGTTGATGCTGGATTTCTATGTGATCAGCTGCTACAGGAATTCCTACAAGAGCTCCTGTAGTTGCTTCTCCCCTTGAAACTTTAGCTTCTTCCTATGCTTGGAGCTCGAGGATGATGCAAGAGGTGTAGATAAAGATGGAGATGTAGTAGGTAGGCTTCAGGTGAGGTTGATGGTGCTTTTTCCTCTCATTTTTTGTTTTTTTTTTCATATTAGAAAAAAAAAATTCTGTGTTTTTCTTGGATGGGAAGAAAAATGATACTTGGGGTGTGATGTAGCTTTAAAAATGATGGCAAGGAGGTTTAAAGATTATAGGAGGGATTATAGGTTCTTCATGAAGCTTATTGTCCCTCAAACTGCCTTTTGTAGCCACTTCTGTCTCTCTGCAATTCCTACAAGAGCCTCCTGTAGAAAACACAGTTTTTGGAAAAGAGGTACAGTGGGGTAAAAGAAATGTCAAAAATGATGGAGGAAGGTGTGGGGAAGATGAGATGGGTGCTGTTATGAATGTCAAGGTCCCCTAGGCATTTTCTTCTTCTCCTTGTAGTCCTCCTGCAAACCTGCAATGCAGTAGAAATTCATTTTTATTTTTTATTTTTTATTTTTTTCTTTTTGAAAACAACTAGGGTTCCTCAGAGAGGTTTTCACCCTAATTTCCTACACTGGGCACCTCTAAGGGAGGTTTTCACCGAGGGATCTTATTCTTTTTTTCTCTTTTTTTGACATCACTGGGCCACCTCAGAAGAGGTTTTCAACCCAATGATGGGACTCAAGCGCCTCATGGAGGTTTTCACTTGAGTCCTTATTTTTTTATTTTTCTTCAGCGAGTGGGTGAAGTGGAAGCTAAGACATGTTCCACTACCATCACTGTCTTATTCAAATCTTCAATAAACTCTCACTTGGAGAGGGGTTTCTTGTAGACTTTCAATCAATGTCCATTGACAAGCATGGGGATGGATTCATCATCAATGGTTCTGATCAGAACTGAACCATTGTCATTGCATTTCTCCACAGTGTAGGGTCCTAGCCATCTTGTCCTCAGCTTGCCTTTGAAATCTTTTTATCTTTAATCATAGTGTAGTGCTCAATTTCCCTCTTGGAATTGCTTCTCCTTGATATTTTTGTCATGCCATATCCTTCTCTGAAGCTAAACTACCTCTGTATGGAGAAGGGCCTACAATCTGTGTTCATCCAATCCATTGAGCTGAAGTAACCTTTCCTTTTGTGCATGGCTGAGGTCTAGGTTTAGCTAAGCTACCATCCTTAGTGTATTGAATTCAAACTCTATTGACAGAAAAGCCTTCTTCCCATATACTAGTTCATAGGGTGTGAACCTGGTGGTGGTCTTCCATGTGGTGTTGTAGGCCCAAGTGGCCTCGACTAATATGTCCACCCAGTCTTTTCTACTGCTACTCACTACCTTAGTTAGTATTTATTCCAAAGCTCTGTTAGTGACCTCCACTTGCCCATTGGCTTGTGGATGGTAAGGGGTGGAAGTCATGTCCTTGATCTTATGATTTGTGAGCAAGTCTTCAATCAAGCTAGAAGTGAACTGACTGCCTTGCTCTATGACCAACTCTCTCAGATGCCCGAACTTGTAGAATATATTTTCTCTCAAAAAATTAGCTACTTTTTCTTATATTGTTGCTTTAATTTCTTTTTTCTCTGCCCACTTGGTCAGGTAGTTGGTGCACACAATGATGTACTGCTTCTACTTGGAAGGGGGCTTCATAGGTCCCACAAATTCCATGCGCCATTTCTCAAATGGCTCAAAGGTCACCTGAGGTCACATGGGCATTTCATCCTTTGGAGTGGGTTTCCCCATCCTCTAACACCAATCACATTGGCTCGGGTATCTCCTCACATCCTAATGAAGAGTGGGCCAGTAGTAGCTTGCTTGCAATATTTTAAAGGTGGTTCTCTTTGCTGCAAAATGACCTCCACAAGGCCCATCATGACAGGTTAGGAGGATGTCAAAGACTTCCTCCTCCTTGACACATCATCTCAAGATCTGATCTGGGCCATGTTTGAAGAGATTGCCCCTAATCCAGGTGAAAGGGGCACTTTTCCTTACTATCTTACTCTTCTATTTTGAGGATAGGTGTGGTGGGAACTGTGTTGAAACCAAGTAGTTTGCTATAGCAGCAAACCATGGAAAGAGTATTGATATAGAAAATAGGTGTTCATCTGGCATTTGGTCATCCACCATTCCTTCTTCACCTGTAAGAAAATTCACTCTAGACAAAATGTCAGCAACAATATTTTCTTTACCAGGCTTATTAATAATTGTCAAATCAAACTGCTGCAGTAAAAGCAACCATCTAATAATGCGAACATTTACATCTTGTTTGTTCATTAAATATCTAATTGCAGCATTATTAGTGTGCACAAAGGTTTGATAGCCTTTGATATAATGTCTGAATTTTTTTAAGGAATGCACGACAACTAGGAGTTCCTTCTCGGTCACTGTATAGTTTAACTCTACCTTTGACAAGTTTTTGCTTATAAATTATATGGCATAAGGTAACTTTTCATCAACTTGTCCTAAGGCTGCTCCTATTGCTTTGTTCGAAGCATCTGTGTGAATGTGAAATGGTATGGCCTAGTTTGGGCCTCTCTGAATTAGGGCGGTCACGAGCTTGCTCTTCAAGGTATCTAGGGCTTATTGACAATTTTTCGACCATATGAACTCAACATCCTTACCTAGGAGGCTAAACAAAGGAGAGGCTATCTTGATGAAGTCTTTAATGAATCTTTTATAATATCTGGCTAAGCTTAGGAAACTTTTGACATCTCGCACCTTTTAAGGACGTGGGACCTTTTGGATGATGGCAATTTTATTGGGGTCCACCTGCAATCCTTGCTAAGATATTGCATGACCTAGCACGGTCCCTTCAGTCATCAAGAATTCACATTTTTCCAAAATGAGGAACAGGTTCATCTCAATACACTTATCTAGAACTTTCCCTAGGTCAGATAAAGCTTCGTGAAAGTCAGAGCCATAAGGAGTAAAATCATCCATGTATATTTCTACTGCATCATGAACTAGTTCAGAAAATATACTCAATACTACTCTTTGGAAAGTGGTTGGAGCATTGCACAAACCAAAAGGAAGGACCCGGTATGTAAAGGTACCCCAAGGAAAAGTGAAAGTGGTCTTATCTTGGTCTTCCAGGTTGATTTGAATCTGATTGTATCCGTTAAACCCATCTAGGAAAGAGAAAAACTTTTTCCCTGTTAGACCGTCTAACACTTGATCTATGAAAGGTAAAGGAAAGTGGTCCTTTTTACTGGCTTTGTTCAATTCCCGATAGTTGACACAGATTCTCCACTTACCATTTTTCTTTGGCACTAGCACCAAAGGATAGACCCATTCATTTTCAAATATGGGATAGATGAATCCCGCATCAAGCAACTTCTGCAATTCTTCCTTAACAATATCTTTAACTGTTGGATTCATCCTCCTTTGAGGCTGCCTGACTGGCTTACAATCTTCCTTGATGTATATATGATGAGTACATACTGAAGGGTGCACTCCCTTCATCTCCTTTTAACTCCAAGCGAAGGCATCTAGATGTTTTCTCAGTAAGCTGCATAGCTCCTTCTCCTGGGAAGGAGATAGGGATGGATTGATTTTCAGTGTTCTTTCTGGCTTGAACTCTATATTTTTGACACAAAGAGAAGTAGGTTCAACCACATAGAGATCAATTGAGAGGTTGTTTTGGGTTTCTCTTACTATGTCCTCTAATGGTGATACACTCGGAGGTGGATTCCGAATCAAATTTTCAATCATATCATCCTCATCTTGCGACTTCCCTCCCATGGCGATTTCCAATGCACAAAGCAGTGTAGAATAAACTTCATCCTCATCCTCCTCCTCCAACCAGAGAGGTAGATCATGTTCTAGCAAGGGTTATGTAGGAGGATATAGGGTCAACTACTTGGACATATGCCCATTCTTGATGGTCATGTTCCCAGCTCGACAGCTGATGTAGGCATCGGTTGTAGCCAACCAGGGTCTTCCCAGAATGAGAGGATACCCAGTGAGCTTTGCCTTTAGCTAGAGAACTAAGAAACTAGCAGGGTACTCCCAAGAATCAATGGAGACCATCACATCTTCCACAATCCCCTTAGGGGTCAGGGTGGAGCAGTCTTCTAGCTGCAGCACTGTCATGGTCTTCCTCAAGGAACCTTGGATGTTAAGTTTGAGCATTGTGTCCTTTGTCATCACATTAATGGCAGCTCCCAGATCAATCAAAGTATGTGGGACCATTGAGCCATTGATGTGGAAATCAACTACTGGGCTTCTAGGATCCAGATATTTTGGACAGATTACTTGTCCCAACATTAGGTCGGACAGTTGTTCTATTACATTGATGGTTGGGGCATCTCTTGCGCCTTCCTGGATGCCTAAAGCACTTCTAATTGATCAACCTATTGTAGATAAGTACATCTTTTATGGCTTGGAGAAGTGGTATCTTCACACATAGATGTTTCAATTCTCCCAGGAGTTCAGTCTCTTCTGGGGTATGCTGGACTGTCATGGATAGTCTCTCAGGAAAGGGTGGATTTGCTTTAGGTTCGCTTTCCTCTTTATCTTCCTCAACCTCCCTGGGCGGAGGGTGGCTATTTGGGAGAACTTTCCCAGATTGCAAGTTGATTTCTTGAATCTCCATAGCGTAAGTTGGGCATGATGGTTCCCCATGATACACTTTTTGAACCTGTCTGTTGTTCGGGTTCAGATTTGGCTCGGTAGGAATTTGGGGTTGCCTTGGTGGAGAAGCAGGTAATGGTTGTGGTTGGGTAGGTGGTGGAGGCAGAAGAGCAAGAGGAGAGTTGTATTGGGGCCTCCACCCCTGATGAGATGCATTCCATTGAGGTTGCGGCTAAGCATAGGGTTGAAATGAATGAGTGGTTGGTTGGGCATGATATTGAGATGTGAAGGACCAAGGAGGAGGTGTGGATCAGGAAGGATGAGCAGGGGGGCCCCAAGAAGGTATGGACGTGACTTGGTTGGGGTTGTAGTATGCCTGATATGTCCCTTGCATCCCCAGCTGATATGGTCTAGTTCCATGCGTCCTTCTTTGTTTTATGTAATAGATCTGTTCAGTGACTCCTTCGGCCCCTTGGTATACAACTTTAAGACTGGGCAAGGAAGGGCACTTATCTGTAGAATGATTTTCTTCACAGACTGAACAGAACTCTATAGAGTTCAATGGGTATTCATTCCTAGGATGAGATTTGCACAATCATTGATTGGGATTGCCAATAAGGATTGTGTAGTACAAGCCAAGGGAATTTGAACTTGGATTTGATCTATTCTCAACTTGGATTGCGCAGTAGAGGCAGGCAAACAGTGGAGGAGATTTGAACCTGTTACTTGTTCAGATCTAAGCTAGTTTGTGTGTAGCATGTGGAGATAATACTAAGTACTTGTGAGGAGTATTGTACTATGTATTGTTACATGTTCTCTATCATTATAATATACAGATAGTTGGGGGTTTTCAGTTGTATGCTTTCCCCATTACATATTGTGTTGATATGTGCGATTGATGTTTCAATGTGCGCATGCGATTGTTTTTAATTCCGCAAATTGATGATCAATGGTAGAGGAGGTTATGCATTATGAATGCATTCCACAAATAGTGTATAATCAGGATAATCTCTGTGAATAAGTGTTATATTATTGAAATTTCTACAAATTGTAGAAAGGAGAAAGACTGAAATGTAAAGCAAATCTAGTGAACCCTAATTAACCAACTAATTCTACTTTTGCAGAAAGCACTATGAAAACCATGAAAGGAATGCCATTACCTACTCAAGGAAGTAAAAAACATCTAAATAAGCTATTTTTGGAAGTAAATAGGCAAAAAACATATTTCTGGATCTTTATGTATTTTTATGTGAATTTGACATGCATGTAATTTATTGTGTGTGAATGTGGCAGTGAATAGGTGGCATTGAAGGGTGGATTTGGGACTTGAGAGGATGTAGGATGGTGTGGATGGGTCCTAGGAGGTCTCAAGTGGCCTTCTGGAGGATTTTTTGACACTCTTCCTTCAAAAGAAAGCCTATAGGAAAATCTACAGGAGGACACAGGAAATCTATAAGAGGAAAACAGGGCAACTACAGGAGGCCTACAGGAGGAGGCCGAGAGCAGTTTTCACTGTTTTGAGGGTGTGAGAGTTAGTGAAAAAGGTGGATGAAGGTTGGAATGAGGTGTTGGGGTGCTTAAGGTCTACCATGAACCACCAGGAGAGAGAAATATGATTGGGTTTGCTCAAGAAGAGAGGAAGAAGTTCTATGGAAAATGCAGGAAACTAGGGCAGAATTGAGGTGAGGTTTGGGCGACCTATAGGGCATGGATCAGATGTAGGATGTGATGGATGATAATATGGAATAATAGTAGAAGAGATATACTACAAATGAACTAATATTCAATCAAGAAGATCAAGTAAGCAATGAAATGAGTGCATCTAGAAAAACAGAGTTTTGCATCAAAATAGTCTAAACTATGATCTATGGAAGGAAATGCTGAGAAATGCTGCAAGAAATGAAAGAGTGAAAGAAAACTATTGAAAATCAGGAAGTGAGCATGATGAAGAATATATGAAGCAAAGCAAAACTGGACTATTATCCTACCAAAAAGCTGCAAACACTAGAAGTCCTATGAAGGAGGAAAATCTATGTTTTTGGGGCAGCAAGAGAGTCTTTGCCTCAAATCATGGTCCCAAAGGGAGGAAGAGAGGCCAAGGCCCTATTTATATACTTTTTAATCTTCTCTTTATCACTTCTTAACCTGCTACAGAAAGCACAAATGGAAGCAAACTACTAAATCATCAAAAGCAACCTATTCTTGACCATGAAAGAAATACATCTAACAGCAAAATAATCTACAAATTGAAACAAGGAATACAAATACAAGTAAAGAGGAGCTTGGCTACTTGTATTGGGCCCTAACCCAAGATCTTCAGCCCTCTGAGGTAACTCATTGCTAGATCAAAAAGGATTCCATCTTTATTTTCAAAACAATAGCAGGATTACATGAAACTGTCACAAAATAATAAGCTCAAAATTTGAGCAGAGTTTACATAAGCAAAAATCCGACCCTAGTGAGGCCCTAGGCCTATCTACTTATACCAATGAAGCTACCAACATCTTCCTTAAAATTAGGAAGGCTTGGCTCCCAAAACTCGAGATAATCATCAATCATCCTCCACTTGCTCGGCTGCCTTCTAGTGCATGATTCGGCTGCTTGTACTCTGAGCTGAATGAAGGGGAATTTGAAGTGAGGAGTAATAAATGAGGGGAATTCCCTCTTATAATTCCTCTCCTCTATCCACTTCGAGTTATTTCTGCCATTTTTCCATTGGATCCTTGACTTTGACCTCGAAATCCATTAATAATCTACATTAAATACATGTTAGACCACATGGCACAATAACTAACTCAGCTCACTCTATAAGCATAAATATAATCAAAAAATAATACAATAAGCTAAGAGAATGGTTGATTTGACTAGATCAGGAGGTAAAATGAGCCCATATAATTACCCATTTATGAGGCTCATCACAAGTAGGCTAAGATAATCAACTAACATTGTAATATCAGTAAAGTCTAGGGTAATAACACAGAAGCACAATGTTTAGCCCTTGAATAGGGCTGCATGAAGGCTGTATCTTAGGCTACGAGGTACAAGAAAGTGTGCAAAGTGACTTGCATGTAGGATCGAATAGCAGACCACTTGAACTCATCAGATGTCTCCAGGGTGCGGAAATCTAGTTCTAGAACCCTCCCATACTACTTCGAGTGAGACCTCAAACCACGTTCTCCGGACTGTTGCCGAAAGGGCCAGTAGTATTGGGACTTGTTTGGCTAAATCACCTGTGAACCTAGGTCACACCCCAACAAGCCAACAGATTTGTAGAGTATTGATTTAAAATATGTTTTTCAATCTCCATTTGTGAATTCTTATGCTATTTTGATTCATAATGATCCTGAATCCCCTTTAATTCATACATATTTAGGTGCCAAATCTGAAAAGGTAAGTTGTCAAGTTTTTGAATTGTTGGTTGATTTTGTTCAATTTGAGTTCATGTTGGTATGCCCATGTTTGACCATTATACTGGTGACAACGATGTCAATCCATTTATCTTTCAAGTTCAATCTAAGTTAAGTACAATTGTTGTTCCTTCTATTGAGTCTTTCAAGCCTTATTCACCTCTAGTACATTATGCATTTTACCCATATATGTTTGATAAGTTTATCACACCAGCAACCCCCATAAATTATTTCAATCTTTATCTGGTTGATCATGGTTGCAATCAGGTACAAGATGGCATGATATTACAATTAGAGGATGAAAAGTTTCAATCTATTATTCATGATTTATTTAATTGCAAATGTTCTAACCCTAAATGGTCAAGGTATTTTTCCAATTAATGTATTTAAATTTTCTAACCATCAAGAATATGATGTGTTTAATCTTAAATATGATCAAACCAGTGGCATTAACAGTGTCTTCATTGATACATCTACTAATAGTGGTACATGTTAACCTGTTGAGTTTTTCAAGCCACTTAGATTTAATGATACAACATCAAAAAGCTCAGAGACCTATCAAGAAGTCGAAGCACTTCAGACCCTGCTGATGGTTATGTTAGGTTCTCGCAATCTTGTTGAGATCTCTGAAGAAAGTTGGATCCAAATTTTCACACATAATTTTTTCCTTAACATTCATCCACTGGTTATGAGTTCATTCTTAAAGGATTCTTGGTATTTTCAAGATGATCTTCATGATCTCCAAGATATAATTTCTGATTAGATGAAAGGTTCTTGTTTGGTTAGTTCCTTTTCATGTCAACCCCTTGAGCTAGACCAAGGGTTGGAAGATACTTCTTTCATGGATCCTTACAACATCAAGGCCTGCCATTCTAATTATCAAGATAAAGGTCATTTTGGGTTGAAAGATTTTTCTCTATTAAACTCTTCTGAATATGATCATATTATTATCCTTTTTTGTGCATATCGTGAAGCTAACATTTCCATGGAAATTTTCCTTTTCTGGAGTAATTGTAATTGTTTCAACCATTCAACTGATTGAAACCCTTGTGATAGTCTTGTGTCTTATTTGACACATGTTTCTAATATTTTTCAACTCAGTATCTTGATTGGTTTCCTAGATTCACAATGTTAACAATTTTCTTGAATTCCCTTATTATAGACCATTTGTTTACATCTGGTAAATAGGTCTGCAAACTGGATCAATCATCATCGGTGAACATATTGGCATCATCCCTACATAAATCCCTAAGAATGACCTTTATAAATAAATGAGTTTATGGGTTTAACTACCAAAAATTATAGCTTTTAAGCCTCGACACATATGTTACACTGAGCAACATTGGTACCTTTGTGAGGCTATCTAGAGTTCTATACATACTCCTCATGCTCCCAAGATTATTGAGTTCCAAAAAATAATGCGAGATAGAGTACTTTGATGGTATAGAAAGTGGTCTAATTTATATCCAAATCCAAACATGGATGATGTTAAATGAGATTTTATCTAAGAATTCAAACTTTCTCATACTGATGAACAAGGTTTTGCGAAACTATAGGATATTAAACAGAGGAAAGGGGGGACAATTTGGTAATGTATGCAAAGGTTTAAGGACGTGTTGATGCTACAATTGACACCCTCCAAAAATTTTCTCACATTTGAATTTTGGATCCTACTAATGATATTACGCTCTGGTGCCTCTATGGTTACTCCATGGTGTTTTGATGTTTTGGAAAAGAATTTAAGTTTGCAAGTCACTTGCACCCACATCCATAGTCTTCGATGAGTTCATGAGAAAATTTCCTTTGTGCAAGCTTGAATAGGAATATAACCATCCATCAAGAAAATTCTTGTATGATGTTCAACACATGATGAAAATTAGTGCACACTTTTGTTGATAATCTGCCTCACTTTGGTTGCATTTGTATTTTTATTTCCATGAGTTTTCTCAACTATCACTTTTGTGTACCTTCGCTTTCACAAGTGTCACTTTCAAATTTGTAGTTATCAATTTAACCTATCTTCATTCTAATAAGTGTTATTTTCATGTTATCTTCACACTCACATGTGTCTTCTTCAAGGTCATTCTCATTTCACAAGCACCATCTTATGTTTTCCTCATGTCTCACGTGTTTCTATTGTGATTTTCACTCCTACATGTGTCGCACCTTTTCACATCACCAAATTTATTTTTGGCACACTCTTTTGAATTAGATGATATTATATATCATTAGAATATTCACTAGACATATTCCTGCAACTTAGGACACCTTTTGGACGCATCCTGCCGGTCCTCACCATATGAATAGTGAGTGACCCCTAAGAAGTAAGGGCCCTAACGGGCCTTTTAGTCGAGCCCCCTACCGGGTCCTACCGGGTCCTCAAAAGCTTGAACTTCATCATTCATTATATATGTAATTATGCATGTAGGAAGTCAAGGTTGAAGTCGCAACCGTCACAATTGTCGTAACTTGTGTTCTAAGTGTCATAATGTGTCGTTTCAACTGTCGCACTTAGAAATAATTATTTATTTGTTTTTTTATTCAAGGTTTGATTTTCATTCATGATTCATGTGTATTCTTCTAGCTTTTATTGATGGTTTTATGTGTGTGATCCAATAGAGTGATGTCTGAATGCATTGTCCTCTTTTACTCTGTTGGTCGCATGCTTAGCCATTTTGTAGCCCTTCTTGGTCCTTCAACCCAATGCAAGTTGTGAAGACATTAGACCTCTTACTAAGTGTGAATATTAACCTCTTCATGGGCCTCAATGATGCAATCCTAATCCCAAATGTTGGTGCAATAATTTCCTCTTAAGATCATCACAAATCTGTTACACATTATGATCCTTCGAAGGGCAGTTACTTGATCCTCGTTACTAATACTGACTCACTACACTGGTTTTTGTCACATATTCCTTGCATTAAACATAGAGCCCTACCATCTAATAAAATGAACTTATTTTCCCCCTTTTTAAAATGAAAATCATGCAATACAAATACCCTCCTATCCTTCCAGTTCAGTGAAAACCCTCCTAGGAAAAGTGTCTTCATCCCTATAGCCTCCCTCAATGAAAAACACACTCCAAATGGTCAAGCACCCACTGTTGGGTCAAATTATGCTATCCTAGGATAAAAATCATACTAAAAAGCAACAATTACCCCTTTTTAGGAAAGTTTCACTTTCTGTCAACCCTCCTCATCCTTTGAGCACATGGTGCACTCCCGAAGGCTAAAGCCTCACCCTTATCCCATACACATTTAACTTTGCGCTTAAGTCTTTCTTAACCTATTTCTCTAGAGTGCATGGCACAGTAGGAAGGGAGAAAGGAAGCCTCCTCTCTACCTTTAACTAGTCAAACCTCGCTCTCCTATCAATCTCCCCTTCCTTCGAGTGCATAGCCCAGTCATGAAGGTTGAACATTTTACCATCCCCCTTTCCCAATGCAATCATCTACTCTAGCCTTCCTTAGTCCCTTCCTTTGAGAACATGGCATAGTATGGAATGTTGAAAGATGCCTCCCCTCACCCTTGACTAGTCAAACTATTCTTTTGATATTTCCTCTCTTTTCTTTGGAGCGCATGGTGCAATCTTGAAGAATGAAGCTTTACACCATGTCCCTTCGGCTTCCTCTAATGCACTAGACCAAGGATATATCCTCTTTATATTGCATGGTGCATTAAAATGAACAGTGGAACCTTCTCAAGCTACTAATGAGTTTGATTGTGCCCTCCTAATCAAGCCTTCTTCTTTTAACCCTCTCACAGGCTTATCATGAAAAAACCATTCCATGAGCTAGATAGTGATAGAATATATGTTTTTAAGGTTGATCTTGCCTCATCATCAATGATTTTAATAAGGATTACCTTCCAAGAATTACAAAGTGATCCTAAAGAGTATATAGTAAGGAGAAATCATGAATAAACACCTACAAAGAAGAAGCACTAAGCAAACTATTATGCATACATGAAGTAGATCATGGAACGAGACAGAAAGAAGACATTGCATGACGGCTCGCAGGGTTATGATATTGATCAAAGAAAATTTTGAGGGATAATATGAGAAACAAAGTGGATATTTCATGAATACTAAGCATAGATCATATCTACCCCCAAGAATTCAAGATGAAGCAGCAAGAAAGACAACTTGTAATTTCCACCTTATCATGAAGTCCATGTCATCATTGTCAAGTTGTAACTTGTGCAAGTGTCATCATAATGGTCAATGTGTCTCCTTGTGTCATGCCATATCATCATGTGGAATGTAATGATGTGTTCTCAATAAAAAGAAAAAATGTAATGTGTGGAGGTCCAAGAGTCATATGTGGAGTATGAAAAGCCACTTAGTCATATATGGACATGATTTCTTTAGGATAAGTCCAAAAGTCATCAGAAGTTCAAGAGTTTTTTTATAAGTCCAAAAAGAACATTAGAAGCCAAAGAGTCATGAGGGTAATTCAAGAGTCATGAGGATAAGAAAGGTAATTTCTCTTGTTATAAAAACTACCTCATAACTCAAGGAAAAGGCTGTTAGAGGCTTAGGATTTGGAGAGCTAGTCTTGGCTTCTCTACTTGGCATAGGAGGGAAAACTATAATTTGGAGAATCAAGAGGTGACTTAATGTTACACTACTAGAACTAGTGCCTCATGATTGTAATTTTGTACTTGGATATTTCACCTAATTTAAATTCAATGAACCAACACATTTTCATGCATGTAACGCAAATGTTTTAGGACTATTCTTGGGATGTTTACGATATATGTTTTATTCATATGTACTCGAGAAACTGAACTATTTCAGTGGCTTTAGTACTTATCCTGTTGAATGTGTGTTGTATCTAATTTACAATCATTATGTGAATTATTTTGCTAATGATTTTTTCTATGCTCTTGTGTGTCTCTCTTAGTTTAGTACTATTACTTCATTCTAGAGACTCAATTTTTGTCTCCTACTCAAGAAGGTCTCCTTTTACACACTTCAATCGGTGTTTCACAATGTCAACTTACATGCTTATTCAATGTTTAAGTATATAATCTCTTATTTTATCCATTGAAACCAAGGTGAACCTTTGTCTTATGGTGGCTAGGATGATACTCCAGATGGTGCTCCTACTCCCAATGGTGTTAGGTCTAATTGGAATTTCACATTGGATAGACCCCCTCTGTGTTGGCAGTATTCAACATCATCAAAATTTTGGTGCTAGAAGGAGGGAATGATGACAATATATGATTGTCGAGTTTGGTTTGAATCTCTTATCTTAAATGTATCTTTCCCTAATCATAATCCCATTATGTTTTCCAAAGAGCTTGATTTTACCATCCCTACATATGTCATTCATGACTTGTCTCATTTTAAGTTTGATGGTGAGAGTGAACTAACTTTCCTCGAATAATTTGTCAATTTATGCAATTTTGTCTCTCTAATGGAATACATTGTAAATATGTCATGGCTATTTTGTCACCCTCACATTTGAAGGTCGAGTTAAGAAATGGTGTCATATGTTACCTACTACTTCTATTCATTCATTCAAGCAACTTGTCAAGGATATTTGTGAAGCCTTTGACAGGTATGATAATCAAGATGTATATGATAGAATTTATTTTCTTAGAATGGATCTTAGTGAATCTACATAGGAATTTCTTAATTAGTTTCTTCACCTTCAGTATGAATTTCCAGAAGGAATGGTTGATTAAAATTTCAGAGTTCGATTCTACTCTCTTTAAGTTGTTTTGAATCATAACCCCCAGATGATTCTCTCTTCCCAACTTTGGATAACCATGAGACACCTCAATCTTCTGAGGAGGAACCTATTATTAAGTTTTTTCCTATCATCCTCCTTTTCAAGTACCAATTTGGGTGCTCCTTAGTGATGATGTTAAAGTTTGGAGGTTTGAAAATTAAACTATTGATCTATCCATTCAACCTCCATCGAATTCTTATGCTTTATATCCTATGGGGAATAACAAGGAATGGTTTAGTAATTGCATGGAGCTCAAAGTGAAAGTTGATCCCTCGTGTTTTCAACATCATATTAATGCACATATGTCCAATCTTGAATCTGATCCAAATGAAAACTTGATTGTCTCTAGGGATACTTTAAAGCATCTAACACCTATGTTTCATGATTCCTTGCTTTGTGATACACTTGTTTCACTTACTTCAACTCCTAATGATGTTCCACCTGTTGTTTCAATCTATAATCAAGAACGAGGTGGTATTATGTCACATGCATAGGAGAAAAGTGTTAAAGATATGTGTTATCTTTCCTCCCTCTTTAAAGAAGATAATATTTCATTTCTAGATAATGTTCGATCTTCTAACCTTGATAACCTATCAAACGGCTCTAAACCCCACATTCAAGTTGAGACTCTGGATAAACATCCCCATGATATCTCTATTTCCAATAACACTTATGGTGGTGAATATCCAATCACAATGAGTGATATATTTTCTTCTTTGAAGGACTTGGATTTTGGTGGGCATGGAATCCTCCCAAGGCATTTTTTGGGGCTCAAAGCCCAAGTTAAGACTGAATTTTGTTGTAAAGTTTCGTGAACCGCGGGTGTGAAGAGTATGATAGAGTCACAAGGTTGTCTGCCCTAGTTTTGCAATGTAATGTTGGCCTACCCATGGTCCGTGGACCATGGGATTGTATAAATAGAGTGAGGCTCCAAGTGTAAAAGATAGCGAAGTAGTAAAAAGAAGCAAGATTCTAAGTGACTAAGTGCAAAGTGTATCTTTGGGTCATAGGGTAGGAGAAGGCTCTGCAGCTAAATGAGCAGAGGCCTAGTAGTCTACAGCTAAGTGCGTAAGGCAAAGTCGGTTTTGTAACCGAGGAAGGGATTAATAAAGAGAAGTTTTATCATAATTCTGTGTATCTATTCTTGGGTTAATGCATGTTTGATATAATTTGAAAATATATTGTTTATTTACTACGTGCACCTGTATGAATGGTTTATATTGTTAGGTATAACTTAAATCATCTAAGTAGGCTAAGATAATCAACTATTGGAATATCAGTAAATTCTAGGGTAATAACACAGAAGCACAACATTCAATGCTTGAGTAGGGCTGTGCGAAGGCAGTATCTCAGGCTGCGAGGTACAAGAAAGTGCGTGAAGTGACTTGCACGTAGGATTGAACCGTGGACCACTTGAACTCGTCAGACATCTCCAGTGTGCAGAAATATGGTTCTAGAACCCTCCCATACTACTTCTGGTGAGACCTTAGTTCGCGCTCCGCGGACTATTGCCGAAAGGGCCAGTAGTACCGGTCACACCCCAACAAGCCAATATATTTGTAGGGTATTGATTCAAAATATGTTTTTCAATATCCATTTGTGAATTGGTATGCTCTTCAACTCATAATGATCCCAAATCCCCTTTAATTCATACATATTTAGGTTCCAAATCTAAAAAGGTAAGTTGTCAGGATTTTGAATCGTTAGATAATTTTTTTCAACTTGAGTGTCATGTTGGTATGCCCATATTTGACCATTATACTGGTGACAATGATGTCAATCCATTTATCTTTCAAGTTCAATCTAAGTTAAGTACAATTGTTGTTCCTTCTCTTGAGTCTTTCAAGCCTTATTCACCTCTAGTACATTATTCATTGTACCCATATATGTTTGATAAGTTTGTCATGCCAGCAACCCCCATAAATTATTTCGATCTTTATTTGGTTGATCATCGTTGCAATAAGGTACAAGATGGCATGATATTACAATTAGAGGATGAAAAGTTTCAATCTATTATTCATGATTTATTTAATTGTAAATGTTCTAACCATGAACGATTAAGGTATTTTTCCAATTAATGTATTTAAATTTTCTAACCATCAAGAATATGATGTGTTTAATCTTAAATATGATAAAATCAATGGCATTAGTAGTGTTTTCATTGTTACATCTGCTAATAGTGGTACATGTTTACCTGTTGAGTTTTTCATGCCACCTAGATTTGATGATACAACATCAGAAAGTTCAAAGACCTATCAAGAAGTCGAAGCACTTCAGCCCCTTCTGATGGTTATGTTAGATTCTCGCAATCTTGTTGAGATCTTTGAACAAATTTGGATCCAAATTTTCACACATAATTTTTTCCTTAACATTCATCCACTGGTTATGAGTTCATTCATAAAGGATGCTTGGAATTTTCAAGATGATCTTCATGATCTCCAAGATATAATTTCTGATTAGATGAAAGGTTCTTGTTTGGTTAGTTCATTTTCATGTCAACCCCTTGAGCTAGACCAAGGGTTGGAAAACAAATCTTTCATGGATCCTTACATCTCAAGGCCTGTCATTCTGATTATCAAGATAAAGGTCATTTTGGGTTGAAAGGTTTTTCTCTATTAAACTCTTCCAAATATGATCATATTATGATCCTTTTTTGTGCATATTGTGAAGCTAACATTTCCATGGAAATTTTCCTTTTTTGAGTAATTGTAATTAGATATCATTTTTGGGATTCAACTGCGTTAAGTAAGTCATTCACGTATGACCCATTTCCATGAGAGGTAGTCGTAACTGACTAATTTCTCATGATTTTTGAATAGTTCACTTAGCACTCATTGCATCGGGTGATGCTCACAGGGGTGAAGAAGTGGGATTGAAACTAGTGAAATGTGGAGAACGAATCACATAGCATCAATCATCACTTCCGGGGCTTGCACCCGGTAACCAGGACTTCCCAGGAGGTCACCCATCCCAGAACTCCTCTGGCTCAAGCGCGCTTAACTGTGGAGTTTTTCCACAATCAAGCCCACTTAGCTTGCTACCCCATTTGCAAAACCTTAGCAAGTATTGTGCCTCATGAACCATTCAAGTAGAGATCCCTTGACTCTTTTTGAATTTGGGGATTTACGCAGTGCATTATATTAGATATCATTTTTGGGATTCAACTACGTTAAGTAAGTCATTCACGTATGACCCATTTCCATGAGAGGTAGTCGTAACTGACTAATTTCTCATGATTTTTGAATAGTTCACTTAGCACTCATTGCATCGGGTGATGCTCACAGGGGTGAAGAAGTGGGATTGAAACTAGTGAAATGTGGAGAACGAATCACATAGCATCAATCATCACTTCCGGGGCTTGCACCCGGTAACCTCCCAGGAGGTCACCCATCCCAGAACTCCTCTGGCTCAAGCGCGCTTAACTGTGGAGTTTTTCCACAATCAAGCCCACTTAGCTTGCTAGCCCATTTGCAAAACCTTAGCAAGTATTGTGCCTCATGAACCATTCAAGTAGAGATCCCTTGACTCTTTTTGAATTTGGGGATTTACGCAGTGCATTATATTAGATATCATTTTTGGGATTCAACTACGTTAAGTAAGTCATTCACGTATGACCCATTTCCATGAGAGGTAGTCGTAACTGACTAATTTCTCATGATTTTTGAATAGTTCACTTAGCACTCATTGCATCGGGTGATGCTCACAGGGGTGAAGAAGTGGGATTGAAACTAGTGAAATGTGGAGAACGAATCACATAGCATCAATCATCACTTCCGGGGCTTGCACCCGGTAACCTCCCAGGAGGTCACCCATCCCAGAACTCCTCTGGCTCAAGCGCGCTTAACTGTGGAGTTTTTCCACAATCAAGCCCACTTAGCTTGCTACCCCATTTGCAAAACCTTAGCAAGTATTGTGCCTCATGAACCATTCAAGTAGAGATCCCTTGACTCTTTTTGAATTTGGGGATTTACGCAGTGCATTATATTAGATATCATTTTTGGGATTCAACTGCGTTAAGTAAGTCATTCACGTATGACCCATTTCCATGAGAGGTAGTCGTAACTGACTAATTTCTCATGATTTTTGAATAGTTCACTTAGCACTCATTGCATCGGGTGATGCTCACAGGGGTGAAGAAGTGGGATTGAAACTAGTGAAATGTGGAGAACGAATCACATAGCATCAATCATCACTTCCGGGGCTTGCACCCGGTAACCTCCCAGGAGGTCACCCATCCCAGAACTCCTCTGGCTCAAGCGCGCTTAACTGTGGAGTTTTTCCACAATCAAGCCCACTTAGCTTGCTACCCCATTTGCAAAACCTTAGCAAGTATTGTGCCTCATGAACCATTCAAGTAGAGATCCCTTGACTCTTTTTGAATTTGGGGATTTACGCAGTGCATTATATTAGATATCATTTTTGGGATTCAACTGCGTTAAGTAAGTCATTCACGTATGACCCATTTCCATGAGAGGTAGTCGTAACTGACTAATTTCTCATGATTTTTGAATAGTTCACTTAGCACTCATTGCATCGGGTGATGCTCACAGGGGTGAAGAAGTGGGATTGAAACTAGTGAAATGTGGAGAACGAATCACATAGCATCAATCATCACTTCCGGGGCTTGCACCCGGTAACCAGGACTTCCCAGGAGGTCACCCATCCCAGAACTCCTCTGGCTCAAGCGCGCTTAACTGTGGAGTTTTTCCACAATCAAGCCCACTTAGCTTGCTACCCCATTTGCAAAACCTTAGCAAGTATTGTGCCTCATGAACCATTCAAGTAGAGATCCCTTGACTCTTTTTGAATTTGGGGATTTACGCAGTGCATTATATTAGATTCAACTGCGTTAAGTAAGTCATTCACGTATGACCCATTTCCATGAGAGGTAGTCGTAACTGACTAATTTCTCATGATTTTTGAATAGTTCACTTAGCACTCATTGCATCGGGTGATGCTCACAGGGGTGAAGACCCATTTCAACCATTCAACTAACTGAAACTCTTGTGAGAATATTGAGTTTTATTTGACACATGTTTCTAATCTTTTTTCAACTCAGTATCTTGATTGGTTTCCTAGATTCACAATGTTAACAATATTCTTGAATTCCCCTATTATAGGTCATTTGTTTACATCTAGTAAATAGGTATGCAAACTGGATCAATCATCATCCGTGAACATATTGTCATCATTCCTACATAAAGCCCTAAGAATGACCTTTATAAATAAATGAGTTTATGTGTTTAACTGCAAAAAATTATAACGTTTAAGCCCCAACACACTCTGCCCCTTTGGAGACCCACGTTTAGAAGAAGATTTCTCCTTTCTGCACCAGCGATGATCAACAACTTGCTCCTTGCAAGGGGTGCATCGATTCAATAAATTCAATAGAATTAGAAATAATCTTGAAGCTTCCTCTTCTAGAAGATTCGAGGAGTTGTTTTAACCATTTAATTTAGATAAGAATCTTGAATCCTATCTGATCCTACCTTGGGGATTTGATTTCTTATCCCTTGAGGTCATCCTCCCATCTTAAGTGGAACTTGAGCCTCTGTTAGTAAATGGATACGAATTCCTAAACTACAATCCCTCTCCTATAAATTTACTTTCATCTACAACATCAGTGTTGGCTTTTGGAGACTAATCATGCCCTCATGTTGTTGCCTTGAATCTAAAAGAGTCATCATCTTCATGCATTAGGGTGACATTGAGCTGTGATTTGTTACAAGGAAGGAAAAGTTAACTTGGGGAGATCTCTACAAGATCAACTATTATTATTGGTTGTAAATCCTCTCCTTATTCTATTAATACAAAGAGTATCTTGTTTTCCTATATGTGTTGTGTTATGTTTGCACTCATTTATTTCAATGCCTTGATGATTCATTGAATAGGGATGCTATATTATGATACTTGGTTGTTGCATATCCTTTGCTTGTTTCAGCCTTGCATGCAAGTTTTGATTATAACGCTTAGAGTTATGATTGGATCTTACACACTGGGAGGAAAGTAAAGCTTGCGACGGAGTCCATGTAAACCTCTTTCCCATTCTTCAATTTCTCTAGGGGAAACTCTCTATTCTTTGCAATCGGTTGTTCTAGACTAATCCACTAGGTCTAGGGAATTCACCTTTATCCGCAATCATAAATTCCACATAATAAATTGGCGACTCCAATAGGGACCGTTTTCTTCCCTTAGTAGTTTCCTTGACCTTAGCACCCATTTCACCTCTTGATCCAACCTTGATTGCCTCACTAAGGCCTTGATTGACCCTAGGAAAAACCTTCTCTAAGATTTCTTTGATTTCTTGTGTCATATTTTGGCCAAATCAGCCTCAACGCACCCCCTGTTTTGGAGACAGAGCGCTGCAATGCACCCTATCCTTCTCTATACCTATGTTGTAGAGCACTGGCACCTATTTTCTTTCCTTGCTCTCTGATTTTCTTTGGTCCAACTTGTTTTCCTTGTGTCTCTGAGTGTGTCCCTATCTCTTTAAAGCCAATACAACACTTGATTTTGTGTGAAATTTAGTGAATTTATCTTTGGTCATTATTTAGAAGTTTTCTTCAGTTTCTTAATAATTTTTGAGAGTTTTTACTTTCTCTTTTGCAAAAAAAAACCCCACAAGCACTGGGGGGGGCTAAATTATGTATGAGTGTTAATCGCCTTTGATTATATCAGATGGTGCTCCATGCATGATAAGGATATGAGAATACTCTCATCAAACGATTACACATTAGACAACACTACAATGGATTGCACTTCCACATAACTCCGAGTATATTTTGGAAGTCCCCACTAGGTTTCTATCTCACCATAAGTAAGCGACTCAATCACATTGTATACTTTGATACATCGAACACAAAATTCAAAAAGATTTCCTGTGTATGTAAATCCTTGGTTCTCCAAGGTGGTATATTGCAGTTCACAGTTTCTTGGTAAACCCTTTTTCCTAGTTACCCCTTTGTTTTATTTTGCATCTTTAATTTATAAAATCAATTAATCGATCGTCGGACAACATCCTCCCCATGGAATAACTCCTTAGTGGATCTTAGGTTGACACTAATGGCGAAAATTCCCGAGTCTACCAATAAAGGAAGCCCCTCTGACATGAATCCTAGTCTTTTTTCTTCTTTTGGAAATATTGGTGCTCCTTATATGGCAACATTGTCCCTTCCTGAATTTACCATTGATTTTCCAGTTTGGTTATTTTTTGACCTCTTGGGTTCTAAATGTCCAAACTACTTCTCAACCAAGTAGTCCTCGACCTGAACAACATCAACCTCAAGTCGATCCTTTCCCTTCTTCACCCATTGTTTCTTTATCCTTTTCATCCTCCTTGCCTAGTGACATTTTTTATTCTAGTAACTAGGAAGGTAAGAGGATGAAGAAGAAGAAGAAAAATAAGTAGGGGGAAACCAAGCAACCATTTATACCAATGAAAATAATATGGAAAAACCTTCCAATCAACCCCGTAAATTTAAATTCCCTTGAAAATTATGTAATGATGACCACCTTATTATAGATTTCCCTGGTATTCCCAAGGTACTAGAAGTGTGGTCCATAGGCTCACATCACCCTTTTTCATTAGCCTCTGAAGATCATGCTAGTGATAGTAAGGTCCATGGGGAAAATTTTAAAGTTAAGATTCTCTGTAGGTTATGTGAAGGGAATCATCCTATTCACCTTTGTCCTTATATGGATGAAGCCTCAAAAGTGTTGGAAAACCTTACAGCGTCTCAGCCATGACTTCCAGTTAGTTACCAAAATATTTCTACCAATAATACACTAGTTGATGAAGTGATTGATTAGAATCTAAATCAATCAATCCCACTTTCTCTAAACTTAAATCCCATGATTCTATTCCTGACTAGCCATTGGTTGATAAAATGGTTGAATCGATTAATTTTTTAGTTGAAGCCACTTTTCCCATAGAGAGTGAGTCTCATACTGCTCAGGTTCTTCTCATTTCTTTAGGTTCCAATGAACTAGGAGGAAATTGTCCCATTCCCATGACATAGGGGGGAAATCCTATTGTTCCCATAGCACAGGGGGGAATTTCACCCATTCCCACTACACAAGGAGGCAGTTCTCCTGTTCTCATGACACCCCCTCTAAGTAGTATGGTCACTTCCCTTGATTGGACTCGACTAGTAGGATATCGTCTTCCTACTTACGTGCCCTTCTAGATCATAGTACAAGCTTATAACATGCTCATTCCTGGAAAAATCAGAGATGAAGGTGCATCTATTAGTATTTTTTCCTCAACTGGTAGACAAGCTTTAGGTCCCCCGCAACTTGTGCCCATCACCCATAATCTATTGGCTTTTAACAGAGTAACCAATCAACCATTAGGGATCCGTCTTCAGTTTCCTATTGCTTTGGGAGGAAAGGTTATCTCTATCAATGTGATGGTAGTCCAAGGCCCTTTGGATTTCAATTTACTCCTTCAGCGTGTTTATTATTATGACATGGGAGCTCTTGTCTCTTCACTCTTTCATGTGATGTGTTTCCCACACAAAGGAAGAATCTTGATCATTTACCAACTTTCATTTTTTTGTCCTAATTTGACTCCCAATCAACCAACATCCCTAAATGGTCCTTATATGCAAGTGGTGTCTCCCTCGCCACATATTAATTATGTGGAAACATGTTCCATGCCCACATCTACTAATGATATAATAGGCAATGTAGTGCATCATGTACTAGAAGAAATGACACCTATTATTTCCATTAGATCCTTTGATATGTATCCCTTCTAGAACATTATTCTCCCATTTCCTAGAGCATTTTGGAAGCCATGGTCTCTAGGGAGACATGATTAATATACCTAAATATCCCGAAGCAAAGTTCCTTTTCTTATGTCAAGCTTGTTAAAAAATAAAACATTGTTCCCATTAGTAGGGTTCCTCGTCTTATGTCAAGCTCGTTAAAAAATGAAACAAGGTTCCCATGAGCATAATTCTCTTCTTATCTGAAGCTCATTAAAAAATGGAATAGATCCCATTCTAATTCGTGTATTTTATTAGATCTCATATATTCCCAGTCGAGTCTTTCACTTTATTTTGTAAGCGAACCTTCATTCCATCCACCTTTTAATAACCAATATTCTACCTGGGTGAATTAGATGAAGCTTGGGGGCATGTGCCTAGAATTAATTCATTATTTCAGGGGCATGCTAACTTATTTCAAGCATAGTTTCCCATGTTTGAAGGTTGTGTAAAAATGAAACCATTCTCATCCTATCCTTTATGATTGTTATTTTTATCAGCCTAATTATGCCAGATGAGCCTTTGTTTCCTCATTCCATCGTTACCATCTGCTTTCTTGATCATACGTTTTCACTTGGTTTTTT
Source organism: Pinus tabuliformis (assembly GCA_031772625.1). Classification (NCBI taxonomy): domain Eukaryota; kingdom Viridiplantae; phylum Streptophyta; class Pinopsida; order Pinales; family Pinaceae; genus Pinus; species Pinus tabuliformis. The sequence goes on from CM062817.1 coordinate 586,419,645, forward strand.
AACCCTTTCCTGAGGAAAAACTATGATGAGTGGTATTATTAGCTAGCCTCTTGACCTCTATGCATTTTGAGCAATTCCATCATGACTGAAACTAGTTTCTACCCTTTATACAACTCATTCCTCCAGGTGGAGTCCTCTTTCAATTCTTTTTAGACTACCTAAATATGAAAATATTGTTGAGCACTTGTCTTTTCGAACTCGTTAAAAAAAATAAAAATACATATACTCAATATAAGTTTAACCTTTTTCTGGACTGAGATAGACTATTTATGAAAAAAGAATACCTTAGTCAAACATGGCTAAGAGGTTCTCCTGAGTATCGTTTTCTACCTTTTCAGACTCAAGAGAAAATTTTGCGAAAAGGAACCTTTGGAGTCTTCCTTTTTGCCTCTTTTTCAAACTTTATAAACATGAAAAATGATTTGAGTTACACCTCCACTAAACTCATAAAATCATCAAACATTGTTGGAATTTTCAAACATGACATGATTGAACCACTCCTTCTCAGGGTTCATTAAAAATACTCATAGGGATTCATTTGAAAGATGAAGCTATAGATCAATCATATGTTATCCTCCTCAATCTTGTTAAAAAATAAAGAGGCACTAACTAGAAATGGTTGGGAAAATTAGGAAATAATGTGTTGGAAATAATGTTTACGTGTCATGTATAGTTGTCATTATGAGTTACGATGAGTCAGTCTAGAAGTAGTTTTTTCCAATGTGTGAGTTGTAATGGTGATTTATTTGTGTTGAAGTTAGTAATTTGTGTCTTATATATTTGTACTTGTGATGATCAATAAAAGTATCAAGTGATTTGTGTGTTATAATGTGATCTCTCTGTTTTCCTAATAAGGTATCAGAGCCTATTCTGGCCTAATTCCCTTACGGGAAGACTAGGAAGATGTGAGAGCTGTAAGAATAATTAATTAGTAAATGGATTAATTGTAGCTTAGATGTGTGATTGTCTTTTGTGTTTTCAGTGTGAATATTTTATGTGGATATTCCTATGTAGATCTGAGTGTTGTGTGAAAATATTGGATGGAGAACTTGCAAGTGTTGGCCATTTATTAAGAATAAACATTACTAGGTAGCGTCTTCCTATAAGGTAGTTGATATCATAGATGAGCATTGGAATGAGAAGCCATCTTTGGCAAATTAAAGAAAAGGTCAGCCAAGGGAAAACTATTCACTGTGATCATTTAGATCTGATTTGAATAGAGTTTCATCTAAATGATCTGCTAGATCTAGGTCTGGATTTTTGAGATCTACAATGGCGGGATATCTACAAGATGTCAAGTATCTCATCCCCTATTTTCTAATGGAATCCAAGAGATATTTTTGATCATCTGTTGGCTTGTATGGGCCTAACCCAGGTTCAGAGGTGATTTAGCCAAGAAAATTCTGATACTACGGCCCTTTTGGCAACAATCCGTGGAGCGCGAACTAAGGTCTCACCCAAAGTAGTATGGGAGGGTGCTAGAACCAGGTTTCCGCAACCTAGGGATGTCTGATGAGCTTCTGGAGGTTCAAGGTTTAACTCGTTGCTATGCGCACTTACTGTCCCTTCGCAACCTACGGTGCTGCTTCCACACAGCCTTATTTGGGGCGCAACCTGTATAATACCCAAGTTCCTTGCTATTGTCTAATTACTTAATTTGTTTGTGTAAGACTAATGATTATTACAGCATATTCAGTAATCATATCAGTGCACGCGATAAATAAAATAGTATAAACATAAAGAAGGAAATGCACAGTAGATACATAGAAATAGGAATCAGCGTCTCCTTAGTAATCTTCGATCTAGATTACAGACTCGACACCACCCTATGCACTCAGTTGTAGGGGTGCACGTACTCAGTTGTGAACTCTACTAGCCCTCTGTGCACTCAGCTGTAGAGCTTCTTCCTACTACTACAACCCAATACACTTAGAATCCTACGCTAAGATCGAACCATTCCTATTCTTTTTTCTCTCTTTTCTTTGCTCTCTTTACAACTTTGAGCCTTGCTCTATTTATACAATCCCATGGTCTGTAGACCATGGGTAGGCTGACATGACTTTACATTACATTACATTACTTTAGGGTGGACAACCCTATGACTTAACCTATACTTTGCGCTCCGCACTCGCAAATCGCGAAGTCTTACAAAACCTTTTGACTAAAACTTGGGCTTTGATCCCCAAAACATGTTGTGGGGGGATTCCATGCCCAACAGGCCCCCAACACAATCATCATGACTCATCCCAAGTCACTCTGCTGGTGCAGTGACCTTGGCACGGAGCCCCTCCAACTGGTCTCGTACTACTCGAAGGTCCACAGAGCACTTTTCTGCGGTTCGCTAGACCTGCTGCATGCACTCCTCCGATGCTTCTTTGTGAGGATCCGCTACCTGCCTTAGCGCATATAGTTCCTACATCTATGCAAGCTTGCCCTTAATGTCGGTCGTAATGGTGAAGGCCTCATTAATCCAAGGCTGGACGCATGCCTTGAGAAGTGCCTCTTTCTGTCTGGCGGCATCCACCTGTTATTTCAGTGCCCTTGCCTGCTGCTTCTTTGCCAGTCGTTGGGTCAGGACAACTGTCTGCGCAGTTCCCCTGACATTATCATACTATACCTATAGTTCACGTGCCTCTGTTTCCGGACTCTCTATGTTGGGGTCCTCCTCCAAGGATGTGAGGATGTCAAAATCTTGGTCCAACATACCGATACAGTCCTGTACTACCCGTCCTATTTCTTCCAGTCCTTTTTGAATCGTGCTAATGCGCTACTCTCTAACTTCCAAAGGAGTGGAAGGTTGCACCTTCATCTGCAGCTCAACAATCTGAAGGTTCAGCTCCAGCTGCACTCGTGTAGTTTCCTCACCTGTGCTACGGACTCCATTTTCCAAACAGTGGATCCGCATCTTGGTTGGTAGGTCTGTGGTGATGGACAACTCTAGGACTCCCCGACATGCTTCATCCACTGTCCTCTCAATCTGTTGGTTCTGTGATGCTAGTTCATCTTACTGCAGGCTAAGATGTTCAATGTTGATCTTCTGCTCACTCGTCACCTAGATCGCTCGACCTTCCCTGGTGCGGAGCTCTGCTGTTATGCCATCCTGTAGCTGGTATAATGTGTCTCGTGGAAGGGCAACCAAATTTATGCCAAGCCCCTTGATCTTGCCCACCATGGCTCTATTGTCCTCTTTCTCTGCTATTAGTGCTCCTTCCGGTAGCACTACGGTATTGGCCATCTTTGTGCATAGCAACTGCTCTGCTGCTGATGTACCTACTACGCTATAGGTGGCTATAGTTCCTTCATGTGGGGGTTGCACCTGTAGTTCCTCCAGTTGCACCCTTAGGGCCCCCAATACAATCTGCTGCTCTAAAATGGCCTCCTATAGCGCTTCCTTCATGACCTCACGAACCGTGTCGCTGATGTCATAGAGGTCGCCTTCTGTTAGTGTGATGATTCAATGGCCAATTTGGATGCCTTGACCTTTTGTTGTGGACTTGATCTCTCCATGACATGCAACCTTTTCAGTTGAGTGGACGTTGTGACTAGGTCTGTGCCTTCTTCTATGTCCTCTACTCCCTATCCTGTAGACAAGTTATGGCACTCTGCATCCTGTGTTGTGGTGGCCCCTGTTGCCTGCGCTGTTGTTACTTCTTCGACGGACTTTGCCTACTCTGCGGCTACCCTTGCTACCTCATGTTGGGTGTGGAGCCTGATTATCTTCTGCATTCAAAGGTTTCAGCTGGATGTATACCCAAAGAACACTGTACACCCCTCCACATTACACCATGTGGGAGTGCGAGGGGAACTTGTCCCCCCCCCCCCGTAGGGATCCGAGGGGGTAAATCCCCCCTGGCTGGGGGGTCTGGTGGCCAGCGGTCCCCCGGCAGGCGTTTAGGGATAGCGCCCCCAAAGCCAAAAATAGATGTAAAATTGCCTTGTAAAAGTATAGTAATTTCTAGTCAATCTGGGTTGTTCATTAGGCAGATGATCTGATGGTAGAAGTTGTGTTCAATTTAGGGTTTTTTTGCCCTATAAGGCAACCCCCTCACTATATATGAAGGAATTGTATTGTGTCTATGTAGATCTGTATTTTGAGTGAGGAAGAGAGAGGAGATTGAGAGCGAAGAGGGTGTTACAGTGGATCTGCTGTAGGTTGTATCTCTTCAGTTTGCTGGATAACATAATAAAGGAAGGACTGGCTGTTTCTCCGTGGACGTAGCCCAAACTGGGTGAACCAGGTATATCTGTGTCTCTCTTGTTTTATGTGTTTTTTGTGTTTATATTTCTGCAATATTTTATGTGTTCCATTGCTCCATAATATATAATTTTCTAACAACTAGTATCAGAGCCGAAGGTCTATTTGGCTGATAAACTCACAGGAGAGAAGGGTTCCTGGTTCGAGTGAGTAATGGTAGAAGATGGTAGGTTTAGGGTCGAGAAATTTAACGGCCAAAACTTCTCGCTGTGGAAGATGCAGATGGAAGCTTATCTGTATCAGAAAGATCTGTACCTACCATTGGGCAGAAAAACAAAGATGCCGACAAGTATGACAGATGAATCATGGAACCTTCTCAACAGAAAGGCACTTGGAACAATACGGTTGTGCCTAGTGACATCGGTAGCGTTTAATATTTCAAAGGAAATGACAACACAGGGTTTAATGTCGGCATTGGCCAAAATATATGAAAAACCCTCGGCCTCAAATAAGGTATTTCTTATGAAGCTTTTATTTAATATGAAGATGTCATAAGGTGGATCTGTTGTAGACAATTTTAAAATGATTTTAATACAGTTACAAGTTAGCTTAGTTCTATAGGGGTAAATTTTGATGATGAAGTTAGGGCTCTGTTATTTCTGTGCTCATTGCTAGAAAGTTGGAATGGCTTAGTTATGGCCATTAGTAACTCTGTCTTTGGATCTAGTACTTTAAAGTTTGATGATGTTGTCGGTGCAATCCTTAGCAAGGAAATGCGACAGAAAAGCTTTGGTGAGACATCAGGTAATGCTTTGACTGCTTAGACTAGGGGAAGAAAAATGGAAAGAGGAAAGATCCTAGGATATTACAGTAAGTCAAGAAAAGGCAGATCCAAGTCCAAATCGGGGATAGTGTGCTGGAAATGTGGGAAGAAAGGACACCTGAAGAAATACTGCAAGTCTCGGAAGGGAAAAGAAGGAGACACATAGCGAGAAAACAATCATGAAGCAAATGTAACAGGTGATGTGTTGCAAGATGCTTTGATTCTTTCATTAGAAAATATTATTTATGCCTGGGTGGTAGATTCAGGGGCCTCATTCCATGCCACACCTGATAGGAAACATTTTCATGATTATGTTCAAGGAGATTTTGGACAGGTTCGATTGGGTGATGATAAACCCTGTAAAATCACTGTAATGGGTACAGTTTTCATAAAACAGCAAAATGGAAATCAATGGCTATTGAAGGACGTAAGTGTTACACTAAAAAATGTCACCTTGACTACTTACAGTTAGTATGGCTCAAATCAACAGTCATGCTACCCTCTTAGGCAAGTCTCATGCCTCTGTTATCCATCTCAAACTCAAAGAAGAGAGAAAGTCTTGTAAAAACTATGTTTATCTCTGGGGTCGCAGGTTCTCTCTAGCCTTACCTGCGGGGACGCTGACCATGTTCACAAAATCTGCGTCCATGGACGCTCTGTATGTTAAGGGACAGGTGCGTCCCTCTGTAAAAGGCAAAATGCGCGAGTTTTATCTTGAAAAAGTTACTTGTGGTTACTTCTAGAACATTCTAGAGGTCGGTTTGATGAAATGGATGCGCCTCCAGTTGGTTCATGTATCTCTATTAAGAGGGAACTTATCCCATCAATAAGGGAGCTATCCCACCCAAAGAGGGGGATGATCCCATTGATAGTGGACCTGAATAACCTCTTTACAGCACTATAAATAAAGGCATTGAGCCAGAAGGAGGGGAGGTTGGAGCTATACATTTTCTTTGGGTAAATGCTGCAGGATTTAGGTCTTCCATTAGAGCCTTTGTGAGGAGAGATTGTCTTCACTTGATTCTACTTGGGAGAGGGTGAGCTTTGTCAAAGTAGAGGAAAACCCTTGATGGACCCTGGGAGGAACTTGCACAACACCAAGGCCAGGTTGTAAGAGTTTCTTTGTTTCGTTATTAATACAAACTGGTTTATTTTTCTCAATAGCTTGTGTTAATGAGTTATTTCATGTGTTCCTTGGTCTGCATGTTGAATATATGTTTTATTATATGAAATGCAAGTGCTTGGTAATTGTTTGATTGTTTGTGGTTGCAGGAATTGACTTGAAGGAGGAGCTCATCCGGATCGTCAAGAACGGACTTCAACAACAGCGTTTTGGAATAAGGTAAGCCTAAACACTTGTAGTTTTCATGTTGTAAAAGGTGTATTTAGAGAAAGATCACTCCATTTTGTCTTGTTTGTCATTAGAACGTCTTAGACTTCTAGGAAGGTCAGTCGTGTCCGCACCCTTGACAAATTCCGTGTGACAAATTGGCGACTCCACTGGGGAATCCATTAATGAGAGAGTCTTTTCCTTTATATGAACTTTGCTTTGAGAAAATCATTTTTATTTTCTGGTTTTTGACTGTGAGAATTAGTATTTGGGTGGCTTAGCTTTAGATTTAGTTAGATTTGGTTTTTCTTCATTTTTCCAGAAGGACGCACCCTCTGAGTACTGCACAGTGCGTCTTTGGACGCGCTGTTGCCGTTTGCACAGAGCGGGGCCGCACCTGTGACAACGGGTTGCCTGCGTCTTCCTGTAAAACTTAAGAAAATTCCATTTTTGCTTTAAATTGCTTTTAGATTTTGTTTTTCCTTAGTGTTTTCTGCCCAGATCCTTTAGTACCCTGTCAAGAATTTTCACCTGAACTAGTTTTGTGAGCTTTGAGTGTTTTAGTGGTTTTCAACGAAGTTTAGACCTAGGGTTTGATTTTTGGAAAGGCTTTGTAGTGACTTTGATAGTAGAAAGTTGTCCAGCCTTAGATCTCTCTGGTTAGTCAACCTTCTTAGAAGTCGGGCCTGTCGTAAAGTCTCCTTTTGTGAGCAACTTGCCATTTGAGTTGTTTTGGGTCAAATTTCGATTTGCTTGTTTATAAAGTATTGATTTCCATTTTACAAAAAGAACAAAAAGATTAGAATTTTGTTTTGACTAGTTTTTGGTTCTGCAATAAGCTAGTCCTTGATTTGATTGTGATCAAGTAAAACACCTTAGAAATCATCATTGTTAGTTTTGGCCTCGTTAAGATTGCTTAGAGTAAATTTGCCCTTAGTTTGCTTATGAGTGCATTTTCATAGATTTTAAGAGTCGTTAAGATTGATTTTTGGTTATATTAGATTTATTTGCTTTATTAAAAGAAAAATAATCTTCTTAAAAAGTCTTGTTTCAAGTAGCTTTTTGTTTTCGAAAGAAGAAAAGAGTTTTTTCGTGCATGTAAAGAGAGGTTATGTTTTTATGCTTGGAAAAGACAAACGAATTGTTTCTTTGATTGTCTTCAATTAAGAAGTTGCTTTTATAAAGATTGCATTCTCTCAACTTTTTAGTTAAGCAATTCATCGAAAAAGTAAAGTAGTGGATAAATCATTCTAGGTGCATTTTGTAGTGGTTTCGAGTCGAGTCAACACACCACTGGTTTCACTTCCATCACCTTTTGACTTAAGAAACAACCTTAAAAGTAACGCTTAAATTAAAATCAATCTAGTAAATCTTTATTTTTCTAGGGCTCTGAAGCACCAACATAGCTTAGGCTAGGGTCTTGGAGTAGGTGAGTACTTAACTCTCCAAGACTACAAAACCAAACAGATAGTCTATCTTGAGTAGAACAAATCCAATTGTTTCAGTTACATTCTGGGAAAGCTCCTCTTAAAGGAGAAGCATGAGCTCGTGTCCGAACCAGTGAGGGGATCATTCCTCCCTCGTTGGGAACGACGCCAGGCAGTACGTATTACAAACGGTAAACCTCGGATTAACCATTGTCGAGGAGCCAGGGGTCACTTATCGGTAAACCTTGGATTGTTGTCAAGGAGCCGGTAAGGGGATTGGAGATTGCTACTCTGCCCTTGCGTGCTGTCGGAGTTTAGACTGTTCCCCCAGGTGTAATTGTTGTGATTGGTAACCTTAGTGGCCATAATATCTAGGATTCTACCCAAGGTGACGGTGGAGGGAAGGTCCCACTGTACCTGGAGCAGACGTCGGTTATACTCACTTGGATTTTCTGGGGGGTTCGCTTCACTTCGAGACGGTTAAAGTGGAGGAACTTGGTCCAGTCTATTCATTAAGCAGGTTGCCGGGGTAACTGTTCCACCCGCCATTTCTGTACTGAATCCTGCGAGGTTGGGCCTAATCACCAACTAGCGCTTTTGGTCCGGAAGACTACTGTTTGTGTGTGGTTTGACGCTCTAGATTATTTAGGCGTGTGCTTCAAATTTGTTTGGTTCTTTAGAAGACTTTAGGTGGTTTGATTTGAAATTTTTTACTTTGTTTTCGTGTGTTGTAGTTAAAATCTTTAATTGTGGCGGAATTACCGAGACAGTCCCGTAGACTTCGGGGCAAGTCTCCTGAGATTGTTACCGGAATAGATTTGTTAAGAAAACTCCGTAAATCGCGGGGTGAATCTCCTGAAGACATTCCGGGTCATTTAGAAGGGTTAAAGGTCCTTGTAACTCCTCCTAGTGGCAGTAGAGTAGGATCACCTGAAGAAGGAGAGTTTTCCTTGGTAGTCCATCCAGATTACCAAAGTTTAGAAACAGGTTACAATCCCGAAGCAGTTACAGTTTCCGAGCTTGCTGGTAGTTTTTCATCTGCCAGTGAAACAGGCGAAGAACCTGAAATTTCCGAACCTGTTACTCCAACTCCTAGTGTTCCTGATTCACCAAGAATAGAAAGAATTATCACCGAAAATCTTCCTGTTGGATTAATTGCTATAGAAGAACTTGTTCCAGAGGAAGAAATAGGCGTTTCTGATTCTGAAGATCTAATTACCCTTGATCTAAGGGAGCGTGAATCCATCTTTTACAGTCCTCCTAGAAGTGAATCTTGGTACCTTGCATTAACCAATTTTTTAGACAACTCAGTAGGTTTTTCTACACCTCGTACTCCGGTTCCACCTAGAGGAATTCATTCTCCTGTAAATATGTCTGGTCAGTCATCTGTGTTTTCACAAAGTCCTGAATCATTTTTACATGGCGGTCCTTCTGTTCCTACTGGGTATCAATCACTTTCTGGTACCTTTGCGGGAGCATCTCCTCAACCCATTGATCATGGGTTATTAGTTGGAAACAGTGGTAATGTACCATTGAGTATAGGTGACGTTTATATGATGTCAGGTTCAACTCCCATTAATCAACCTCAAGGTGGCCAATTACCGCCTGGGGGGCAACCTTCGTTAATGCCTGGGGGGCAACCTCAAGGTACTTCATTCGTGACTGGGGGGCAACCTCAAGGGTATCAACCCAAGGGTATCAACCCCAGCCTCAATATGTACCCCAAAGTCAACCTCAGTATCAATATCAACCTCAAGGATGGCAACCTCAAGGATGGCAACCCCAAGGGTATCAACCCCAAGGGTATCAACCTCAAGGATACCAACCTCAAGGTCAAGGTCAACCCCAGTATTCGTATTTACCTCAAGGTTATCAACCTACGGGTCAATACCCTGGTCAAGGTTATCAACCACCTCAAGGGCAATCATATGGGACTGCACCTTACAGTTATCAACCCTATCCTCAATACGGCTATGGATCTCAGTATCCTCAACCTGTTACGAGTCAATACCCTGGAATGTTAACATGGGATCCGTCACAGGGTCAACAGATGTCGCAACCAAGTATACAGTCGGTACCTCAAGCAGGACAACCTGCAGTTCCTGGTCCACCCCAGCAACCGCAACCTGTCCAGTCAAGTGTTCAGACCCCTGTAACTTCTGTAGTTACTCAGCCGCCAATTGCACCTGGTACTCCACCTCACACGGCTGTAGCAACTACCGCTTCATCTACCATGCTTACTTCTGGAGTATCGGCAGCTCCGGTTTCTACTGTCCCTGTAACCACTCCTCAGACATCTGTACCGTTGTCTGGACCCACGGTTCAAACCACAGTCCAGATGCCTGCAGGCCAACCTGGTACAAGTACGGTTGTTACTACTCAACCTCAATTTGTTCAACCTCCGTACCAGGGACAGTATCAACCTGGGCAAGCTGCCCAACAACCGGTTTACCAGTATCAACCGTATCCTGGGTACACTTATCAACCACTTCAGCAACCCCAGTACGGTCCGGTTAATCCTGGTTTTCCAGGAGGATATAATATCCCAAATGCGACTCCTGTTCCTAGTTATCCTGGATATCCTCCTCCTGGGGCTGGTATTGTGACTCAGAATTTTAGAGATCCTAACCGGCAGTTACCGTTTATTGCGACTTTAGATTTACCCGACTTGACGCGCCTAACGAACGATCCAATTCAATATCTTCAGTTCTGGCCGCCAATGCCAAATAAGTTGCCCAGCGATATACCCAAGTTCGAAGGTAAGTCTGGAGAGGATCCGTCTAATCACGTGATGACTTACCACCTCTGGTGTGCATCAAATTCCATCTCAGATGATTCCATCCGCTTACGTCTTTTCCAGCGTACACTCATTGGTCTCGCAGCCAAGTGGTACATTGAGTTACCACGGGCCTCTTTTTACAACTTTAGCCAGTTAGCTACCTCGTTCTTAACTCATTTTCAGTTACCAGTCAGATACGATAATGGTACAGAATTATTAACTTCGCTAAAACAATCGACGTCCACGTACATTTCTGATCACATTCATGAGTGGAGACGTCGAAGAAGATTAGTGAAAGTTTTTATCCCGGACCAAATCTTAGCTGAATGGTTTGTCAAATCATTATTACCAAGAATTACTGAAGATGTAGCTAAGGCCGGAGTAGTTACTGAGGAGCAAGTCATTGCTCAGGCACAATACCTTGACTTAGTTTACACTCAGTCGGGTACGTTACACGAGAAAATTCCGGATCTTCCAAAGTCAAACCAAATCGCTGCTTCTCCTTCGGGATCTCATGCCGCTGATGGTATGATTGGTATCGTGACTACGAAGAGTAAGAAGAAGTCTTCCAAGACCTCCAATACTCCAATTATCACTTTGCCTGATTCTCCGACAGGAGAGTCTTCTCCTCCTGAACTTACCGCCGACATTCACGCTGTAGAGTCATCTACGGCCAAATCAAAAAACGGTGGAAAGAAGAAAGGAAAGAAGAAGGCCAAAGCAGACAAGGCTCCAAAGGAGAAAACGGAAAAGTCGGAAACCAATGACGAAAAACGCAAACCTCGATATCCTTGTCTTATTTGTGAAGAAGATCATTTTACGAGAGACTGCCCTCATCGGGCCGAGGTAGTGAAAATAGTCAAAGGTTCTCCCACTCCTGCTGTGTTAAAAAATCCATTTCCAGAGCAGGAGAATAAGATGATAGGTTCTTCTTCGAATGCCAGTGAAGAACCCATTTTGATGATGTCTCATGTCAGGATTGCGACTCGATCGCAAGATTATGGTAGTAAGGCTCCTGTTGATGGTAAGGAAGCAGAATCTTCTCACTCTAACCCATCAACCTCAGCTCCTGGTTCCGATCCACTACAGATCGAAAAACCTAACCCAGACTTAGTGATTAAGCCGCCCGCCAAGGGTGTACTTCGAAGGTCTGCTTTCAATCCACATGCGAGAGCAGCCCAGAATTACAACATTGTTGAAGACTTAGCTGTTTCACCTTCAGCAATGTCGGCACTCGAAGTGCTGCAATCATGTCCAGCGCAACGAAAATTGCTTTTGTCGGCTATTGGAGCTGTCGATGTTCAGGACCCGAACCTAATGATCTTTGATCTAGAAAGTAGTACACCGCGTCTCCCCCATCAAATGGCTTTCCAAATTCCAGTGATAGTCAAAAACAGGCCTATTCATCGGACTGTGATTGATGAGGGAGCTTCTACGTGTATTATGTCGATTCAATGTTGGAGATCGCTTGGTTCTCCTTCGTTGAACCAATCCCCCACCATCCTTAAGGCCTTTGATGGCCGTGGGTTCCGTCCGTTTGGTATTCTACAAGAATTGCCTATAGGGGTCGAAGGTAAAACCGTTAGTCTGGATGTGGAAGTGGTTGATGCCCCTCTAGACTACAACCTTCTTTTGGGTCGAAGTTGGTCATATGCTATGACAGCGGTCGTTTCATCGGTCTTCAGAGTCATTAAGTTTCCACATAACGGTAAGATCGTGACTATTGATCAGCTGACATACTTTTCATCCGACCCAACCTCTTTAGAAACTATCCAGCATGTTGGCAAAACGACAATCCCTTATAGGGACATTGGTGTAGGTTTAGTTAAGGATTCCGGTTTACTGGGAACTTTTCCTCTCCCTCCACTCAATGCAGACCCTTCGTTTGCAACGATTCATATGATCACGTCAGAAAACATTATTTATGATGATCCTTGGTATGTTCCCTCTGACTCTGAGCTAGACTCACTCGGTGATGTTATGCCGTTGAGTCCGTATGAGATTGCTTATGAAGCTCTTATGTCTTTTACCGATTTCCATTCAACCGAAACCGACCAAATGAATGTGGTCAGTGAAGAGTCTTTTTTCACCTCACCCTTAGAACGGATAACGTTTCCCGAAGAAGTGTCATCTGACGAACAACTTCGCGAAATCCTAAGTGTAGATGATCTACCATGGGAAGATCTCCATCACAGATCTTCGTTTTTACCTAAGGGCGATGCATTTGAAAATGATTTTTCATCTATCTTTACCGCTGAATATGTCAAAGACGCTCAGGATCCAACGAAACATTCTGATTCAGAGCTGAATTTAGGGAATATTTCTCGTACTATTCCCATTGATATTTCAGTGAAGCCCGGAATCGAGGAGAACATTCATATAGGTGCCGCATGTACTGAAGAAGAAATCCAAACTTACAAGGCCCTATTCCAAGAATTCCGCGACGTGTTTGCCTGGTCTTACGAGGAAATGCCGGGAATTGATCCTGCCATTGTTGTTCATGAAATCAAAACCTACCCGGATGCTAAACCCATTCGGCAACGGTTGCGTCAGATTCACCCTCGAAAAGCGGCTGCGATTAAAGCAGAAGTCGAAAAGCTGTTGAAAGCAGGTTTCATTTATCCAATCCCGTTAACGGATTGGGTATCGAATATTGTTCCCGTCAATAAAAAACAAGGAACAATAAGAATCTGTATCGACTATAGGGATATCAATCGAGCTTGTCCAAAAGAAAACTATCCTACGCCTTATATCGATCAAATTATTGATGATTGTGCCGGAAGTGAGATGTTTTCCTTCATGGATGGTTTCTCAGGCTATAATCAAATCAATATTCTACCTGCCGACCAACCAAAAACGGCATTCATTTGTCCATGGGGGACATTTGCTTATTGCAAGTTACCTTTTGGACTTAAGAATGCCGGGGCCACTTTTCAACGGGCGATGTCTTATGCATTTCATGACATCAAGCACATTGTGCAACCCTATCTCGATGATTTGCCTGCTCATTCTTTACAACGAGCTGATCACCTTGTCCACCTACGAGCAATCTTTATGAGGTGTAGGCATTATCGGATTCGGTTGAATCCCCACAAGTGTGTCTTCTTTATAGAAACAGGTCGATTGCTGGGATTTGTTGTTTCAAAAGCCAGCATTCGCGTCGATCCCTCGAAAGTCGAGGCTATCATCAAATTGCCTCCTCCTTCGAGTTTGCGCCAACTCCAAAGTTTGCAAGGGAAAGCGAACTTTTTACGCCGATTCATCCCAAACTACGCCGAGGTCACTAAAGGTTTTACACGGTTGTTGAAACAGAACGCACAATTCTTTTGGGACGAGATTGCCCAACAATCTTTTGATGCATTAAAACACGCGTTGACCCATGCACCGTTATTGCATCCTCCCAACTACAACCAGGACTACTTCTTATACCTCGCAGCTTCGCATTCCACCATTGGAATGGTGTTAGTTCAAGAAGATGAATTCAAAGCAGAGCATGTGATATATTATCTTAGTAGAACCTTAAATCCCACTGAGTTAAAATATTCGCATGTGGAGAAATTGGCCCTGGCAGCCGTTCAAGCTGTCCAGCGTTTTCGTCACTACATTCTTCTCCGCAAGACTACAGTTATTTCGGATTGCAACCCTATGATTTATATTTTGACAAAACAACTGCTAGGGGGCAAGTACTCTAAATGGATTGTTATCCTGCAAGAGTTCGACTTGGAGTTCGAGAAGTCCAAGTCTAAGAAATCTTTAGTTTTTGCGGAATTGATGTGTGATTTCCCGAGTGCTGACACAGAGACTGTGGCAGAGGAGTCCATTGCGGACGAATCTTTGTTTCTTATTAGCACTTTAGATCCGTGGTATGGGGATATAATCATCTATCTCCAAACCCAAACCTTTCGGCCTGAAGCTTCCAAGGAAGACCGTCGAAAAATTCAGTTTCGATCCCAGCAATACAGAATTATTGGAGATACACTTTATCGCCGGGGGCAGACTTAGTTTTTCGACGTTGTTTAACTCACGAAGAGGCTGAGAGAGTTTTGAATGATTGTCACTCTGGAGCATGTGGCGGTCATATGTCTGGGTATGCCACAGCTCAGAAGGTGTTGCGCGCTGGCTATTTCTGGCCGTCTATGTTTAAAGATTGTATCCTTGCTGTCAGAACATGCCACAACTGTCAAGTGTTTGATCGAAAGATGCGCGCTCCACCTGCTCCTCTCCACCCTATAATTGCCGCTGGTCCATTCGCCAAATGGGGCATTGACTTTATTACTTGTAACCCTCACTCGGCCGGGGGGCATGCGTATATCATCCTCGCGGTTGATTATTTTACAAAATGGGCCGAGGCGATGCCTACATTCGACGCAAGCGGCAAGACAGCTGCAGTTTTCGTATTCAATCATATCATAACTAGGTTCGGTGTCCCACAAGCAATCATTACTGACCATGGGAGCCATTTTCGAAACGTCATGATGACTGAGCTTACAAGCCAGCTTGGTTTGCGCCACGATAGCTCTACTCCTTATTATCCGCAAGCCAACGGTTTGGTTGAGTCAATCAACAAAGTTCTAGTCATCATGATTCGACGGATCATTGGTATCCATCGAACGAATTGGCATAACATGTTATTTTCGGCGCTATGGGCATATCGAACTTCAGTGAAAAATTCAACAGGTTTCACCCCTTTCCAGCTAGTTTATGGCTTAGAAGCTGTGTTACCTATTGAATGCGAAATCCCATCACTTCAAATGGCTGTCGAATTACTTCCAGCTACTTCCGAAGAGGAGAAACGGTTATTATACTTGGCTAAATTAGATGAGACTCGACGTGACGCTACTTTAGCTATCGAGACTCACGCGAAACGAATGAAAGCTCAGTACGATAAAAATGTAACCCCTCGAAGTTTTTCGGAAGGAGACCTAGTACTATTATATGATCAAGCTAACGATAAGCTAGGTGCCGGAAAATTCGTTCCCATGTGGCATGGGCCCTACATTGTAAAGCGAAAGCTAGCAAAAGGGGCTTATGAGTTAGTTGATTTTGATGGGGACTCTTTGGGTAAACCCAGAAATGGACTTTACCTAAAGAGGTATTATGCTTAAAATGATGGGTATGGAGAAATTTTTAGATAGGTTAGATTTCCTTTCTAGCTAGCAAGTGTGTTAGTTTAGTCAGTGTGCTTAGCTTAGCGAGTGTGGTTTTTCGTCATTATTCTGGCTTATCTTGGTTTTACTCTTGATATTGTAGATGTCGACGCCTCTCCAAACATACATTGGATTTGCTGATGGTGCTTGTCGTAATACACGGAATATCTCTTCCGCAGCTTGGGTTATCTATTCGCCCTCTGACGAGTTAGTTTCTATGCATGGGGTAAGCCTCGGTCAAACAACGAATAACATTGCAGAATACAGCACAGTGGTTGAATTATTATCCGAATCTATTTCATTTGGAATTCGACGTTTGATAGTGAGGTTAGATTCTGAACTTGTTGTATTACAGCTTAATAGAGTTTATGCCATTAGAAATCCTGTGTTATTAAGGTTGTTTTTGAGAGTGCGTCTCTTGGAACGTGAATTTGATTACATTGAATATCAACATATTCCAAGGTCCCTGAATACATTAGCAGATGCAATTGCTTCTCGAGTGTTGGACAGACATTTATAATAATCATGCAAGTAAATTTAAAAACATTTCATCATACATGTTAAACAAGATAAGCCGGTAATAGTGATATATATATAGATAGAAGTGTGTCAAAAAATATATACATCGTCTTCGATCATAGGTTTAAAACACCTTATGATCGGCAAAATGATAGTACAAAAAGTCAAAAATGTCACATGTGACTACAAAAGTGACTAGTCAATCACTGGTGGTGCTCTCTGTACGACACCACTGCGCGGGCTACCTTACGCAAAAATCTCCTAAACGGTCCAGGGACCGCGACTACGAAGCGCTGAAGCCTGATAGGAATGTCGTCCATAGTAGTCTCAGGTATATCTGCCGTGAGACGCTCTAGATCATGCTCCAACTCAGCTAGTACTTCTGCTGTCGCGTCCTGTGGGGCCGGTACCGGTGCAGCTGGATGTAGTCTATCATAAGCCCGGAGGTTGGCTGGACGCTGTGGACCAACATCTGCATTTTGAAAGATTTACTATTAATTTTGAGACGATATATATAAAAAATACAAAAAATACATAACTAGAAAACTTGTGAAAATAAAAAGTACCTCTGTCGTCCCATTGTTCTCCCTGTGGAAGAACCATGTCCGGATCACCTCTGAAATCCATTCCGGCATACGGAAAGTCCTGTATCACAAAAAGCTGGCCCTCTAACCAGTCAAAATAACTATCTGAGAATCGAACTACTGTCGCGCCCTCGTCAGGATGCCGGGCCATCACCGCAACCCATCGTATCAGCTTTGGCTGCCGAGGACCCAAGATATCAACAGTGAGTTGCTGAGGGATCAGCATTGGAATTCTCTCCAAGGCAAAGCTCACGACTATAGGCCCATATCCAAAAGTCTTTAGTCGTCCGTTCTTTGCCTTGGTCAGTTGGCTCTTCATATGAGCCGACACAGCTTCACACCAGTTGAAAATGGTGCCTTGGTAACAGTCAATTGCCATCCGCATTTGGGATCCGGAAGCAATGTGTAAAGCGGCCGCGCCGCAAATTCTGGTAACCGTGAACGCTATGACTTTGAGTTCCGGTAGAGTGATGTGTTTTATCTCTATGCCTTTTGAATGGTGAGCCCCACGTGTGCACCAATCCTCGCGGAGACTATCAAGGGATTGGCCACCCGGCCTAGTCCCCGCAAGACTGAGTTGCTCACCTCTGTTTGGCAAGCCAGTGAGAAAGTATACATCCGAGGGCTCTATCTCGAGCTGGTGCCCTCCTATGTAAAAGCATTGTTCTTGTACGTTCCATCGCTCAACCAGCCATTCCAAGAATCTTACCTGGCCCCTCATGCCCGGTATGGTCCAATATTTGTATAATCCGCATGCTCTTAGGGCATCCAAGGAAGGTTGATGATTTATTGCAGCTTCATCTTCCTCTACATGCTCTCTTTCTCTCCAGTCTAACATGATTAATGCCCTGCATATCAAAAATAGCAATTACAAATTGATTTGGGAATTTTTGGTGGTTTTTTGAGAGGGTTGGGGTTTTGAAATGCGCGTTTCTCGGAGGACGCACCCCGGCTTTGTAGCACAGGGCGCCCGGACGCATCTGGCCTGAAGGCGGACTGCGTCTTCCGACCGTTTTTCCGTATGAGAAAAAGTCGGGGGACGCAGGTCACCCGAAGGGCACCTGCGTCCGCCGAGAGGCGCATTCCAAAACCAAAACCCTCCCAAAAAATGAAACTAAGACCTAAAAATTAATTCTAAACGGATAGAAATGCAGAGTAGGATGTGTAAAATACCTGGATGAGACGACGTTCGATTCCGACGGTCAGATTTTCCGCAGCGACCACGGGAAGTTTCTTGTCAAAAGCTCCTTTTTCAACCTCAACAGTGAAACGGTAAAAATGATATGGTAAAAGGTCTTTTTATAGGTTTTTTGGATGAATTAGTTCATTTTTTACCATGAAAAGATGTTTTTGAATGTATTTTTGCCTATTTTAAACAGGTATGAGTAATGTGTTGCTTTTGTGCAGGACAAAGGGATTTCGAGGGAAATTGTAATTTTTCACGAACAAAAATATCAGAGTCATCTTTTAAGCCCTTTTCTGACTCCTAAAACATGAAAAGATCGCCGAGTGTTTCTTTTTCACTCGTTAAAACGGAATTAAAAGACGGTCCCCTTTTAGCTCTTTTCTGACCGCAAAATCAGGAAAAGATTGCCGGGTTTTTGTCGTTTCGAACTCGATAAGGAAATAAAACGACGTGTCCTTGATCGCTTTTTACTTTTCAGGTTAACGACACTATTATGAAAGTACTCCTTGGTCGCAAGATCAAGCGGTTCCCCCAGGTATTATTTTATACTTTTTCGGGCTTGAGGGACACAAATATACGAAAAAGTTCAACGTGGAGTCTCCTTTAGTTTTTTCAGACTCTCTAAAAATGAAAAACGCCGAGTTTCTCCTATACTGGACTCGTTAAACTTTTACAGTAGAGGACCTGTTCAATTACAAACAGGAACGAACCACTCCTTCCTAGGGTTCGAATTTAAACTAGGTTGGACTCGTCCGAAGGATGAGCTTATAATCAAGCATATGTTATCCTCCTCAAGCTTGTTAAAAATAAAGAGGTACTTGCCAGAAATGGTGGGGGAAAAGAGAGAAGAATGAACCTGTTTGTCACCTTTTGTCTCAGAAGAAACTTTATTACCACTCTTGAACACGACACTTTTCATTCACCTGGGTTGGGAAATCTTTTACCTCACAGTTGACCAAATCACTTTGAAAGTCTTTAACCGGGTTTCGGGGATTAACTTTGAGTTATTCGTCACCAAGCCATCTGTTGTGTCGTTATGTGTTCAAGAGGTCTGCAAGCAAAACTTTCATCTGCAAAATACTTGTCATCCATTTGACCATCCCTGAGTCAGTCCTTACAGCAACATTTCTTCAACTTGAACAATGATTTCGTGTTGCGGGCTTGCCTGCAACGGGTCGCTTTCTATCGACATCGAAACATTATCTAGAAAGATGACTTAGGAATCGACAGTACCTTGAAGTCTGCATGCATCAATGGCAGGTTTCTCGCCTTTGACGTCAGTTTACATCATTGACTTTCGATCAAAGGATTCCGTGAAGTGTTCGACATCAAAACATCTATTCACATTTCACGGGTTGTGCTTGGTACTTTGAGAACCATTGACATTACTGGTGGTCTCTCTCACGCTTGTTAACAGTTTACATCATCGACTGGTAATCAAGTGGTTTCTAACATGTTCGACATCGAATCATTTAATCACATGGCTAGAATCGTACCAATTCGGGAAGTAGAAGTGAAGACCCTGGATCTAGTTTCTACCATCCAGGCTGCGAGGAGTTTTGTATTCATTATCTATGTAGACTAATCATAAACAGATGGCTGCGTCCATACTGTGTCTACAAAAGTCTATTAAAATGATGTACTGCAAGATCATTCCTGTATCAGAATAGTTAGTCCATTAGTTAAAGTTTTGAATCTGAGTATGGGAATGCCTACCTCAGTGATGATATAATCTTATCCATGTATTTTGTGTTGAAAATTGCAGGTTCCAACCAGGCCATCCACAAGACAATCCTTGAAATGATAAAGCGCTTCACCCTTCCTAGAATTACAAAACCCTATTCTATTCCAGGCTTCGCACTTTAGGGGGCAATCTGTTACACTAAAAAATGTCACCTTGACTACTTACAGTTAGTATGGCTCAAATCAACAGTCATGCTACCCTCTTAGGCAAGTCTCATGCCTCTGTTATCCATCTCAAACTCAAAGAAGAGAGAAAGTCTTGTAAAAACTATGTTTATCTCTGGGGTCGCAGGTTCTCTCTAGCCTTACCTGCGGGGACGCTGACCATGTTCACAAAATCTGCGTCCATGGACGCTCTGTATGTTAAGGGACAGGTGCGTCCCTCTGTAAAAGGCAAAATGCGCGAGTTTTATCTTGAAAAAGTTACTTGTGGTTACTTCTAGAACATTCTAGAGGTCGGTTTGATGAAATGGATGCGCCTCCAGTTGGTTCATGTATCTCTATTAAGAGGGAACTTATCCCATCAATAAGGGAGCTATCCCACCCAAAGAGGGGGATGATCCCATTGATAGTGGACCTGAATAACCTCTTTACAGCACTATAAATAAAGGCATTGAGCCAGAAGGAGGGGAGGTTGGAGCTATACATTTTCTTTGGGTAAATGCTGCAGGATTTAGGTCTTCCATTAGAGCCTTTGTGAGGAGAGATTGTCTTCACTTGATTCTACTTGGGAGAGGGTGAGCTTTGTCAAAGTAGAGGAAAACCCTTGATGGACCCTGGGAGGAACTTGCACAACACCAAGGCCAGGTTGTAAGAGTTTCTTTGTTTCGTTATTAATACAAACTGGTTTATTTTTCTCAATAGCTTGTGTTAATGAGTTATTTCATGTGTTCCTTGGTCTGCATGTTGAATATATGTTTTATTATATGAAATGCAAGTGCTTGGTAATTGTTTGATTGTTTGTGGTTGCAGGAATTGACTTGAAGGAGGAGCTCATCCGGATCGTCAAGAACGGACTTCAACAACAGCGTTTTGGAATAAGGTAAGCCTAAACACTTGTAGTTTTCATGTTGTAAAAGGTGTATTTAGAGAAAGATCACTCCATTTTGTCTTGTTTGTCATTAGAACGTCTTAGACTTCTAGGAAGGTCAGTCGTGTCCGCACCCTTGACAAATTCCGTGTGACAGTAAGGCATGTTCCAAATCTGAAGAAAAATATGATTTCAACAATGCAGTTGGGAGGTGAAGGTTGCATAAGTACTTTCATAAATAAAACCTGGAAGGTCACTAAAGGATCCTTGGTAATAGCGAAAGGAGGAAAGTTGGTACATTGTATTTATGCAATGGTATTTCTAATTCTGTTAATTCTTTAACCTCTACAGGAGAAGATACGGCATTGTGGCATCATAGGCTCGGGCACATGAGTGAGAAGGGGATGCAGATTCTTCACTCAAGATATTTGTTGTGAGGTTTGAAGCATGTTGATTTAAAATTCTATGAGAATTGTATTTATGGAAAACAGAAGAGAGTCAGATTCCTTAGAGTTGGGAAAGAAAAGAAGAGCGAAAAATTAGAGCTTGTGCATACAGATGTATGTGGACCTGCTCAGGTATCATCTCTTGGTGGCTCTTGTTATTATGTTACTTTTATTGATGATGCAACCAGAAAAACCTGGATTTATTGTATTCAAAATAAATCCCATGCATTTGATACTTTCAAGAAATGGAAAGCTTTGGTTGAAAATGAGATAGGGAAAAGGTTGAAGTGTCTCAAATCAGATAATGGAGGTGAATATTGCAGCAAAGAGTTTGATAGGTACTTTTCAGAGAATGGAATTCGTAGAGAGAAGACAGTTCCAATAACACCACAAGAAAATGGTGTGTCAGAAAGGATGAACAGGACAATCATGGAGCGTGCAAGGTGCATGAGATTGCATGTAGGATTGCCTTTAAAGTTTTGGGTAGATGTTGTAGATACTGTTGCTTATCTAATAAACAGAGGGCCTTCAAATTCCTTGGATGGTGGTATTCCCAAGGAGGCATGGACAGGTAAAAAGGTAAACTACTCATTTTTAAAGACTTTTGGTTGTGAAGCCTTTGTCCACATTAATAAAAAAATAGCACAAAGCTTGAGGCAAAATCAAAGAAATGTACCTTTATTGGATATGGTGTTAATGATTTTGGTTATCGCTTATATGATTATGAAAATCACAAAATCATTAGGAGCAGAGATGTAATATTCAATGAAAAGGTCTTGTATAAGAATCAGTTGCAGCAAAAGAAATAAGAAAAAGAAAACAGAGAATACACAGTGCTTGATGATATCACAGGAAAAGTGATGGTGCCTGAAAATCATAATGATCAACAGCCAGAACAACAACCACAATAGCAACAAGCACTTAAAACACCTAAAAGTGGTGTTAGAAGATCTACCAGGATAAGTAGACCCCTTGAACGATACTCTCCTTCATTATATTATGTATTGTTGACTAATTTTGGTGAACCAGAATGTTATGAAGAAGCAGTGCAGGTAGAAATCAGGAAGAAGTGGGAGCAAGCCATGAAAGAATAGATGGACTCCTTAGCACATAACTAGACTTGGGACTTAGTTAGGTTGCCTGTAGGTAAAACAACATTGCAAAATAAATGGGTTTATAGGCTGAAGGAAGAAGATGGAGGAAAACAGAGGTACAAAGCTAGACTTGTGGTGAAGGGGTTTGCACAGAAGAAAGGTATTGATTTTGATGAAATATTTTCTCATGTTGCTAAAATGACTTCAATCAGAACTATTTTAAGTCTAGTAGCAGTTCAAGGTTTGCATCTTGAGCAGTTAGATGTAAATACAACCTTTCTCCATGGGGATTTTGAGGAAGAGATATATATGTAGTAGCCACAAGGATATGAGGTAAAAGGGAAGGAGAAACTAGTGTGCAGGTTGAAGAAGAGCTTGTATGGCTTAAAACAGGCTCCAAGGTAGTGGTATCTAAAATTTGATAGGTTTATGTCTAAACAAGGTTATACTAGATGTCACTCTGATCATTGTGTTTATCTCAAAAGGCAAAATGATGGCAGCTATATTATATTGTTATTGTATGTAGATGACATGCTTGTTGCAGGTTTTAACATGCAGGAAATAAATGTGCTCAAAAAGAAATTGGCAAACTCATTTGCAATGAAGGATTTGGGTGCTGCAAAACAAATCCTTGGTATGAGAATAACTAGAGACAGGAAGAATCACAAATTAACATTGTCTCAAAGTGAGTACATAGAAAAGGTGTTGAAAAGGTTTAATATGCAGAATGCAAAACTAGTTAGTATACCTTTGGCTAGCCATTACAAATTAAGTAAGGAGGTGTGTCCAAAGGCTCAGGAAGAAATGGCTCATATGTCTAAAGTTCCATATGCATCAGCAATTGGAAGCTTAATGTATGCAATGGTGTAGATTATGCAATGGTCTAGATGGCAGTGAAGTGGATTCTCGGATATTTGAGAGGTACCACAAATCAAGCATTATGCTTTGGTGGTTCAAACATTGCTCTACAGGGATATGTTGATGTAGATATGGCAGGTGACAGAGATAATAGGAAGAGCACTTGTTATGAAACCAGCTCAAGAAAAGATAGAAAAGATAGATCAACGCCTTAGAATTCAGCCTCTTCGAGGGGGCAACCTCCTTTACATTACATAAATGAACAATTCTTGGATGATTCAAATGAAAAAACCTCCTTTCTATATATAGGAGTCTAAGGAGTCCCAATATAATCCAGCCAACCTAACAATAATAATATAAAGCCACAAAAATAACAATAGAGGGATTCTATGGGGCACAGTAATAACAATATGGGGGCAATAGGGGCACAACAATATTAATAAGGGGTATAACTACAATAGTAATGGGGTAATCACTAGTATTATAGGGACCCAACATGCCCCTCTCCTTCAAAAAAGTGTTGTCCTCAACGCTTGAGTAGTTTTGGATACTTCTACATAAAATTCTCATCCTCCCATGTGGAATCTTCAGCGGATAAGTTCTTCCACTTGATAAGATACTCTGAAATTGAACGATTTCGTAGCTGTCGAGTTCTTATTTCTGTGACTGCTTCGGTTCCAATATAATTTTTCCTTCCTCGTCAAGTTCTGGCAATATTGTTTGAACTGGGAGCTTGTCGCCTATAACCTTCTTTAAACATGAAACATGGAAAACTGGGTGCAATCGAGAAGCTGCAGGAAGCTCCAATTTGTATGCCATAGTACCAATATTTTGCAACACCTTGTACGGACCATAATACTTTGGTGATAATTTATTATCCTTCTTAGCTTGCTTGAGGGACATTTTCTTATATGGTTGTAGCCGTAGGAATACCCAATCACCTACATCAAAACTTCTTTCACTGCGATGTTGATCTGCCTGTTGTTTCATTCTATTCTGTGCCAACACAAGGTTATCCTTTAAGAGTTGGAGGACTTGTTGTTGATGTTCGATGTGATGTTCCACTGCCTGAACCTTAGAATTTTCTCTTAAATATGATGTGATGGATGGTGGTTGATACCCATAAAGTGCCATAAATGGGGTCATTTTTGTTGCTGTATGGAAGGAAGTGTTATACCACCATTCAGCCAGAGGCAACCATTTGACCCATTGTGTCTGTTTATCAGATACAAAGCAACGAAGATATCATTCCAAACATTTGTTTACTATCTCAGTTTGCCCATCAGATTGAGGATGATAAGATGAGCTATGAGCTAACTAAGTACCAAGACAAGAAAATAATTATGTCCAAAAATTTCCAGTGAAAATGGGATCTCTGTCACTTACAATAATCTTTGGATTTCCATGTAGCTTTTGAATGGTTTCCATAAATGCAGTAGAAACTGTACTGGCTTTAAATGGATGTGATAATGCACAAAAGTGTGCATACTTGGTAAGTCTGTCAACTACCACCATGATGACACTCTTTCCCTCAGACTTGGGTAAACCTGTGATAAAATCCATTGAAACCTCCTCGCAACGTTGGCTTGGAATGGATAAAGGTTGTAATCTACCCGGTGCCTTAATTGTTTCAACTTTATTTTGTTGGCAAACCAAACATTCAACCACAAACTTTTGAATATCTAATTTAAGGCCATCCCAAAAAAATTCCTTCTTAACCCTGTGGTAAGTTTTTAAAAATCCTGAGTGCCCTCCTAAGGGAGAAGTGTGCAATTCCATGAGAATCTTTTGTTTTAGCTAGGAATTCTTACAGAGGTATAAGCGATCTTTGTACCATAACGAATCATTTTTCCAGCTAAATGTACCAGACGTACTGGAATCTTGTTGTAACTTTCGAATAAGTGCCCACACTTCTTCGTCATTCTTCCATTCCTCCCTTGCTTCATTTATCCAATCTGGTTGGATAATAGAAATGGAGCACAACAATGCTTCCACATCCTCATCCTTTCTTGAGAGTGCATCTGCCACCACATTTTGCTTCCCTTTTTTGTAGATGATTTCAAAGTCATAACCCAACATCTTTGTGACCCACTTTTGTTGCTCTTCAAAGGATAATCTTTGTTGTAAAAAGTATTTAAGGCTATCATGATCCGTTTTTACCTTGAAGTGTCTACTCATTAGGTAGGGTCGCCATTTCTTAAGTGCATGGAGTATTGCCAACATTTCCTTCTCATAAATAGCTTTTCTTAAAAACTTTCCCTTGATAGGACGACTTTCAAAAGCAATGGGTCTTTCATCTTGCATTAGAATAGCACCAATTCCATTTCCTGAAGCATCACATTCCACAATAAAGGTTTTTGTGAAGTCTAGTGTAGCTAAGACCTGTGCTTGGCACATTGCCTCTTTAAGATGTTCAAAGGCCTTTGTTGCTTCCGAAGTCCATGAAAATGCATCTTTCTTCAATAATTTTGTTAGAGGTTCTGCTATTCTCCCATAATTCTTAACAAACTTGTGATAATACCCTGTCAACCCGAGAAATCCTCGCAGATGCTTTATGGATGTGGGGATTTTCCATTCCTTAATGGCTTTAATTTTGCTAGGGTCTACCTTAACTCCTTCATGAGATACAATATGACCCAATATTCCACCTCCTGGACTCCAAAGAAACATTTGGATCTTTTTGCATATAATTGTTTCTCCTTCAATAGTTGTAGCACCTTGTCAACATGTTCAACATGATCCTTCCAAGACTTGCTGTAGATTATTATATCATCAAAAAATACTAACACAAATTTTATAAGGAATGGTTTGAAAATTGAATTCATCAAACCTTGAAATGTTGAAGGTGCATTGGTAAGGCCAAAAGGCATGACCAAAAATTCATAATGACCCTCATGAGTTCTAAATACTGTTTTCGGAATGTCTTCAGTCTTCATTCTGATTTGATGATATCCTAAATGAAGATACAACTTGGTGAAGTAAATTCATCCAGTAATTCATCAATAACAGGAATGGGGAACTTATCTTTAATAGTGAGCTTGTTGAGCTCCCTATAATCCTGACACATGCGCCATGATCCATCCTTCTTGTGCACCAATACTACTGGAGGAGAGAAAGAACTTTGACTCGGTCGAATTATACCAACCTCTAGCATTTCTGCAACCATACATTCAATTTCACTCTTTTGGACATAGGGATATCTGTACGGCCTGATGTTTGGAGGAACACTTCCTGGAATCAGATGAATAGCATGATCATGATCACGCATAGGTGGGAGACCTTTGGGAGTCTCAAATACGTTGGAATGATTGTCCATGACTTTTTGGAGATCTGGAGAAATAGATGATTCCGATGTGGAAACATCTAGCAAGCATAATTGTGCAATTACACCTCTTTGCTCCTTTTTTAGAAGCTTTGTCATACTATTAGAGCTGATTATCTTTCCTGGTTTCCCTACAATACCCCTTAATTCAACTTCCTTTCCTTCCATAGAAAATTTGATGAAAAGTTCTAGAAAATTAAAAGCTATTGTACCCAGGGATTGTAGCCATTGGACTCCTAGTACAACATCAACACCTCCCATTGGAATGGAAAGCATTGGGCTAGTCAATAAATATTCTCCCATGGATAGCTTGATATTATGGCACTTTCTAGAGCAATTTATTGTTCCTCCATTTGCAATCATCACTTGACACTCTGGTGTTGGATATAGGAAGCAATTCAATTCTTTTGCTACCTTACAATGAATAAACTTGTGGGTGCTTCCTGAATCAATCAACACTATTACCTTTTTCTTCTTGATTTGTCCTTCTATCTTGATGGTTTGAGGAGTGGTAATTCCCGCCAATGCATTACAAGATATGGTCGGATTTATTTGTTCTTCATCTAGGCTTTGTTCCTGGAGTATATCCTCTTCTTTTGACCTTTCTTGCTCCTTTTCTTCTTCCTCTTCACAATCTATGTAGAATAATTTCTTCTCAGCACACTTATGACCTTTAGTGTATTTGCTATCACAATGTAACAAAGCCCTTTTGCTCTTTTTTCTTCCAATTGTTGTGGTGTCAACCTTATAGGTTGTGGAAGACTAGGGGCAACAACACTTCCATCTTTATAGTTGTGAGTGGTATGCTTCTTGGTTGCCATAATTTTGCTTTCAATTTTTCTTGCTAACCTGAATGCCTTCTCTAATGAATCAGGTTCCCAAAGGCGAACATCATGTTGGATATTATCCTTTAAAGACCCTATGAACACATCAATCCTATGCTCCTCTGGAATATCTTTTACCCTTATGTTCAATTTTTGGAACTCCTCAATGTGCTCCATTATTGAACCCTTTTGTTTGAGACTTATCAATTGGCTAAAAAAAGTGTTGCTTTTTGTATCCTCATAATGTGCTATCAATTCTTCCGTAAAAATTGCCCAAGTGATAAATGGTTTAGGAGAGCAAAGCCATTGATACCATACAAACTGATTTGGTTCCAAATATAAAGTTTCCATACGTACCTTTTGTGTGTTTTGCACATTATTGAGATCGAAGAATTGCTCCATCTGTAATATCCATGTGGCAGGATCCTTGCCATCAAACTTCCTCATATCGATTTTTGGAATATGGTGAGTCTTCGATCCAACATTAGCGTCTATGGAATCATGATTAACATTTCTTTTGTTCTCATCATGAGTTTCCTTTAGTACCCTTTCACCCTTAGGGACCATTTCTTGTAGCAACTTATTCATATTTATCTTCAATTCATCCATGTCTGTCTTCAAATCTATATTCAAATCATCCATCTTAGCTTCCACGTCAATCATCTTAGCTTCTACGCCTTTCTTTAAGCAGTCCATCTTAGCTTCTACACCTTTCTTTAAACCATCCATCTTAGCTTCTACATCTTTCTTTAAACCATCCATCTTAGATTCTGTTCCTTTTTGTGCAAGGGACAGTTGTTGCACTTGGTCTTGTAATTTTGATATATCATGTTGCATTTCTTCCTCTTCTTCATGAGTCATGCTAGAGCTTTCAGGTTCCTTACTAGGTGTTTGCATTTTCTTTCCTCGGGGCATCAGTTACCGATAATAATGCTCTACTATGCCCTTTGAATTCCTTCAAAATAAATTTTCAAACCAAGCTTAAGCAAAAATTTAAGAAAATCTACACACCTTTTTTCACTTTGTAGGAGCTCGATATTGCCTCTGATGTATCTATGTACTTTCCAATCATATAGTTCTGAATTTGTGAGCTGTAGTAGCCCTCTATGTCCTCTTTCCAATGCCACAAGTCTAACCCAAATTGGATTCTCCAAGGAAGAGTTATGTGAAATCTCCCACAGTGACTTGCTTATAGACTAGTTCAGTAGAGCGAACTTGTACGACGTGCCACGAGTCACTGTTTCGACCTTTGGATCTGAAACATGTATACAAGAAACTACAGTCTGTCCTATTTCTGTACCTTCTTACAAAATTTCAATCCAATCCCCAGAGAGAAATTTATGACGATTTTCCCCAGGTCACCTGTTTTGAATGTAATTCAGGAGTCTTCAAAAAAACCAACTTCCTCATATCATATCTCCGCAAATATCGTGCAAAAAGTTTTGAAATTTGGACCCAAGGTTCAGCGCGATTTCTTCTCCAATGGGTTTTTTTTTGCGACTTCTGAAACGTCACGAAAAAAATAAAAATAAAAATAAAAATAAAAAAATAAAAAATAAAAATAAAAAAAATTATAGCGAAAATTCCACAATGACCTGTTTGGAGCAGCGAAACACTAGAATCCAAAGCTCTGATACCAAATGTTATGAAACCAGCTCAAGAAAAGATAGAAAAGATAGATCAACGCCTTAGAATTTAGCCTCTTCGAGGGGGCAACCTCCTTTACATTACATAAATGAAAAATTCTTGGATGATTCAAATGACAAAACCTCCTTTCTATATATAGGAGTCTAAGGAGTCACAATATAATTTAGCCGACCTAACAATAATAATTTAAATCCACAAAAATAGCAATAGAGGGATTCTATGGGGCACAGTAATAACAATATGGGGGCAATAGGGGCACAACAATATTAATAAGGGGTATAACTACAATAGTAATGGGGTAATCACTAGTATTATAGGGACCCAACAGCACTAAAGGATATGTATTTACTGTAGGTGGAATAGCTGTCAGTTGGGTTTCAAAAATCCAAAGTGTTGTTGCACTTTCAACAATAGAAGCAGAGTATGTTGCTGCTACAGAGGCTAGTAAAGAAATGATTTGGTTACAAAGGTTTCTAGATGAATTGGGTAAGAAGCAGGAGTTGGGCAGGTTATACAGTGACAGCCAGAGTGCCATATATCTTACAAAGAACTCTGCATTTCATTCCAAGACTAAACATATACAGCTCAAGTACCATTTCATACGGTCAGCATTGGAAGATGGGCAATTGAAGCTAGAAAAGATACACACTAGCCAGAATCCTACAGATATGCTAACAAAAGTTGTAACAAGGGAGAAACTAAGAATTTGCTTAGTTTCAATTGGTCTTCAAGTATGATGAAGAAGATGATAAACAACCAGGTCCAAAGTGGAGTCATTGTCTAGAAAATGAAGCAGTGGTGGAGTTGCTATAATCAGTCTCCAAGTGGGAGATTGTTGGCTGTGGAGCCCGATTATCTTCTATATTCAAAGGTTTCAGTTGGATGTATACCCCAAGAAGACTGTACATCCCTCCATGCGAGGAGGCCTTGTTCCCCCCGCTGGGGTCTGGGGGCTAGCGGTCCCCCGGCAGGGGTTCGGGGGCAACACCCTCGAAGCCAAAAATAGATGTAAAATTGCCTTATAAAAGTCTAGTAATTTCTAGTCAATCTGGGCCGTTCATTAGGCAGATGATATGACGGTAGAAGTTATGTTTAATTTAGGGTTTTTTTTACCTAGAAGGCAACCCCCTCACTATATATGAGGGAATTGTATTGCGTATATGTAGATCTGTATTCTTAGTGAGGAAGAGAGAGGAGATTGAGAGTGAAGAGGGTGTTACAGGGGATATGTTGTAGGTTGAATCTCTTCAGTTTGCTGGATAATATAATAAAATAAGGACTAGTTGTTTCTCTGTGGAAGTAGCCCAAACTGGGTGAACCATGTATATATGTGTCTCTCTTGTTTTATGTGTTTTCTATGTTTATATTTCTATAATATTTTTATGTGTTCCATTGCTCCGTAATATATAATTTTCTAACACCTCACAGGCAGCCCGTACCTCCGTGGCCGCTTCTTCAATGTACCTTTGCTGGGCCAACTTCATGACATGCAACTTGGTTGCATCCTTTTGCTTCTGTGCTGCTATTCCATCCATCTCCGCTAGATCCGGGGCACACCACTCGGGGGGGCATGATTCTAGCACTGAAAATATCACATCATCGATAGCGATGAAGGGGAGCTTGGTCCATTACTGCATCGGGTCCTTACACACCTTGATGTACACATTATGCATGTTCGCCTTGAAGTCTGCAAAGCTCTGCAGACTATTGTACACTGTGGGGGACAGGTGCAGTTGTCTGTTGATCCACATCTGGATGCTCGCCTCCATAAGCACCCAGAACATCTTGGTCTCGCAAATTTGCTTGGTGTTCTTGGTGGCCTAGAGTGACATGTACTTTACGGCCTCTGGTAAGTCCTGTTCAATACTAGCGAATTGACTGTCCTCAGGTAGTTCCCCGATTACCAGTAAAATAGACAAGAGAAACCATGCATAGTGGAAGCTCTTGCCCTGCTCTTGGGCTTCCTTGTAGTTAGACAGGAACTCCTCGCAGAGGAACTCGACCCACTTGAATTGGACCCCCTTCGTGCATTGTTCTACCAGCACAACTACCGACGCTAGTACCTCATATCCACGGTATTTTGTTATTACCTTCCCAGCCAAGAGTTGGGTGGCTAAGCGCACTGCTTTATCTTTAATGATGCTGATTGTGTAACCCCTCTTTTTCTTCTTGAGTTTGTATTTTTTCTTCATGGCCTCTTTTGCCTGCTATTGCCGCGGGGTCCTTTCCCTCACACAGGAGCCGGGAAATCCTATGGATGAGATCCACGATGATGGGAATAAGCTCTTCCAGCCATGAGTAACCATCGTGCACCAAGAAAAGCAGTTGCATGATGACAAAAATAGTGATAGGTAGGCGGTGAAAGTGTGAAATTCATAGCAGATGAAGTAATTCAGCCTTCTCCACACCGCGTAGCCATTTTGGCAGCTCTAGTGCTATGACTAACCCCTACATTCTTTGCTTCGTGAGGCTCTCCATATCCAAGTGTGGGAACTTCTTGCTGTCTGCGGGGTCCCAATCCAAAAACTTCATTATGGGTACACAACCTAGGTGTGTGCCCTCAAACATGATTCCATCAGGGAGGAGCAGGGTCTGGAGTGCGCTCTTAGTGGCATCCAAGTCCTTGAGTATCTTGGCTTTCTCTTTTCACGGAGGAACATACTCTAGCAGTTTCATTGCACTGCGCACCAGCTGGATGTCATCTTCCATGTCTTCGGCTGCTTCTATCTCATCAACAAGAGCCTGTAGGTCCTCCTTCTCGTCATCTATCTCAATGGTGATAACCTTGCCCTTTTCTTCCATTGAAAGTTTACCAAATTGTGGATTCCTTGGGGACATGCGAACTGGTCCTGCCACCTTCTTATCTTTCTTGGGCCTCAGTGTCTGAGGCAATTTTGGGATTTACGGTGTGACCCCAGTGTCTTCGGGAACATCATGCACTGTGGGGTTCTGCGCGGCCTCATTGGTGGTTCCTTCTACAGAGCCCAAACCTCTCCTGGTAGCTGTCATCTTGCTTGAGCTATCTACGGTTGTTCATGAACTTCAGGGCTCAAATCTTGCTCGACGCTCAACACTTTGTGCTCTATTGAACTGCTGAAATCTCAAATGAACAAGTGTTGTCTTGTGGTTAGCCCTTGGAGTTTTATAGCACCTTTTGAATTCAAATCCGACCATTCCCCCCAATTTTGGGCCATCAATCCTTCATTAGCGACACATTGCCCAAAATCTAGTCTTTATTTTTTGTCTTAAATGCCCATCACCCACTCCCTTTTGCCTTAGACATCTCTTCATGAAAAGTGACAGCCACGGTTGCTTCCCTTCCTACCCGTGTGGCAACATAGCCCCCGTGCGCGAGCGCGAAACTTGTGTCCTACTAATTCTACGTGCACCTCCCTCATCACATAGCCCCCAAATAGAGTCTTTTAGAGTCCCACACTCTCTTTTAATTGTTTGGAGCACTAAGATTGTGCTCCCTACAGTTATTCAAGTGGTCGCACCACCTGTACGGGACTTCAATCGCCTTCCAGCATAGTCTGCAGAAACTCCTCAATTGCCTGCGTAACTGTCGGTGTCGTGTGTTCTACTGTATGCAGTGTGCTTCCCTGGTTACTGCATTTGGTGAGGTGCGGTCGCAACCATGGCAGCAGAGTCATAAACTCTCAGCGAAAATATTCTAATGCAGTGGTATGGTCATCCGTATCTTGATTTCTCATCTTTGGTTTATCGATGAGACATGCTTGCGTGATCTCATTTTCTAGCCTTTTGATTTCAACATCCATCCAAATGCTTTTTTTCCTCAATCATACCCGGTCCTGTGTGAGTTCGCAAAGTCTAAAGTTCCCTCGCCAGATGGCTTCCTGAATCCTTAGATGTTTGTCCTCGCGTAGATGTGTGATTTCTTCCTCCTGGCCATCATGCACTATCACAACTGCGAGAGCTATTACGTGCAGACTCCTTTTTGTATTCTCTTCAGAATTTACGGTTTTTATTTTGTTCTGCATCTTTGGAATCATCTTCGCACTCAGGGTTTTGTACATGGTCCTATAGGCCCATTGAACCGTAGGTACGTGCAGGTCCCAATCAGTTCTTCTCGCCTAATGAATCTTGCCCAGTACCCCACACACCCTATCGAATGCCTCGCCGTGGAGAATTGGTAGCGTGCATCGCCTTTCCTGCTGCTGTGGTTTGTTTCGATTGTCTAGTCTAGGGGTGGTGTGCACTTGTGTAGACTATACAGCATATGTCTGTACCCATCGAGACAGGTGGGTGCGCAAGTCGTTCCACCCCTGCTCATTGGATTTCGTTCAGAGCTAGGGTTTTCTGAAACATATGCACATCATTCTTTTGCATCCTCGTAAGTCCTCAAAATTTCCTTGACGCATACCCCACCATCGTGCGGGTGTTGCGCGCAGTGCCCACTTCAGTGCATCGAACCACTGTTGTTCTGGTACTGCGATTTCAAATTTTCTCAGAAATTCATCCACCATTGTTAATCCATCATATGTCGGCATCTCCCTTGCCTCTGTTGTCACACAATGTAATTATATAATCATCATGTTGCAATTAAGTGTTGTTACTTCATGCAGTCGATTCTGCCATTGCTCTATCTCCTCATCTGAATCTAAAGTGTAGGAGCTTTCGTGCTCCCATGAAATCCTTCCATCTGTAGTCAGATTCACCCAATCTTCACCTCATGTAGTTATCTTGTAAATAAAATCGAGATCGCCATCACTATCATCATCGCGCATTGGTTCAGTGTATCGCGCTCCTTCGGCTGGGTCTAGCGGTACTACCACGCATAGTGAATTTTTCTCAAAGAACATTTTGCGCTTCTTCAGATTTATGACTCAATTCATATCAGTGGCCCAGTCTATTCCTAGTAGCACGGATAGGGATTTCTGTCA
This sequence comes from Pinus tabuliformis, assembly GCA_031772625.1. Lineage (NCBI taxonomy): Eukaryota > Viridiplantae > Streptophyta > Pinopsida > Pinales > Pinaceae > Pinus > Pinus tabuliformis. The sequence goes on from CM062817.1 coordinate 586,453,503, forward strand.
TCAACAATCTCTATCACCTCAAAATCTGCCTGCATGCTCGCACCTTCAATATCGACTATTACCCCTTGCAATCTTCCCATGGGAAAAATCTTCTGTTGGTTTGCCATTCATAACTGAATAGAGGACCATTGTAACGTGGGTTTGCCCATGTGTTCCCATGTGTTCTTTGGTACTACATTCGCATCCAAACCCATATACAGGATTACCTAATCCATTTCGTACTCACCTATTTGTGCAGTTAACCTCATTTCCGTTCCTGTGCGCAATGCATGCTTTCCAAGTTTCCAGACCACGCACGGTTCTCGTGACCCTGTACACTTAGTGAAAAGTTCTTGTAGTCCTTTGACCACCTTACTGTCATGCAGTAGTTTCATGCACGTCTCCCAAAAGGTAGTTAGCATTGAAGGATCCATCCCTAGTTCTAGTTGATCCTTACTACCTAAAGTGGAGGCCTCCATTGATCTGGAGTTAATCTAAGACAATTAATTAAGGTATTACAGACTCATGTGCATGGATGTGCCTATGTTATTTTGTGCAACGGATCGATAAGATTGCAAAATACACAGGCAATGAAGCAGTTAAATAAAACATAACAAGCAAACATATAAACACAACAAGTTTAATAAGGAGTTCACCCAATACTCCTGGGCTACATCTCCTGGTCTAGCCTTCAGTGCTGGCCTCTCTATTATGATTTCAGAGTAGATTTTTTACAACATTGATCTCAATTTTAGTCTCACACAACTGATATAAATCAGCAAGACTATACTTGGATCCCCAAAGTCTCTAGAGTAAACAAACTCTCTTTACTGACTCTGGACATCTATTGGTCATAGTAGTATGAGCCCAATTTGAGACTCATACACGACAGGCATTATAGAGGAGTACGCTTGAACCTCTCAAGCCTTCTCTAGAGTGCACAGACTATCTGACTCTCTCTGTCTCTGTCTTAACTCTAGCTTGATGTTGCCTTTGCTTCTATAGGCCAACTTAGCTTCTTCTCTCTACCCTCTGTTCCTAGATTTCTACTTCACCTGCTTCTCTCTATGTCAGCTTGTGGCTTTAAAGCCAAACTGTTTTCTGACTATTCGTTTCCACTTCCTGGCTTTCTGGTTTCCCTACCTCTATCCATTTGAATCCCTCTGTCTTTCATAATCAGTCACTGTATAATGCCTCACATGGAGGTGGCCACCTATTTCCTAACGGATGAGTGTCAGTTCTCTTGGACATATTTGAAGCGACCTTTTTTTCCATTAACTCCAAGAATGCCCACGAAACATGACCTTTTGCCAATGCATCATCCACATCAGACTTCAAATCCTATACAACTCTACTTGTTAACCTCGTCAAATCTAGTCATCCATCAGATTACATCTCCACTGTCGATCTGGAGCCTCCAAATCCTATGGTCATTGTCCATATCAGGTGGATAAGTAGCATGATGTTTACCAGTCTGTTGTGAGCATTTTTCTCTCTCTTCCAGCGGACGCATGGAAACCATTGTATGGCATCGAGCAGGACTTGGTTGAAATCACTTATCTCTCGAAGCCCTTCTGATATTCTGTCAGTTTTTGTGGAATCCCACTTCTGATAGAATCAGAATGATATCTATTGTATTTTATGATTTTTCGGGTTCGGGTGCTTGTGGCCTTTCCTTCTTTGAGGGGTTTCCCTGCGATATGTGATTAGCAACTTGTCGCTAATCGCATATCAGAAACTACCCCCGTTTCTCGAAATGGCCTCTAGATTTCCTAATTTGCGACAGCACGCGTTACCATGGGCCGACGGTCCTCGTTGCTATGCACTGATCACAAATTGCAACTATTACGAGGATATCTCTGATAAGCTTGATCTTCATAATACTTTTAATCTTTGGCATGTTTTTTAGAGTTTATGAAAACTTAGAGAGTGTTCTAGGATCCAATTTGGATCACAGCCTTCCCATTGAAAAAGGTTTTGGACCACCAAAAGTTGGTTTTTAAGAATCAATCAAGTGAGGATATAGATTCCTCGCTTGCCCACTTTCTATCCATCTTGCACTGCTTGGTTTTGAACCTTTGAGTCCAACCCTGAGGTACTCAACATCCCCTCTGCGTGTAGTTCTCACCTTCTTGTCCAAAACTGTATCTTCCTGCAATTCATTGAGATATTTAGGCAACAGATCATCAATAGAAGACAATTGACTCTGCTCTTCAGGATCTTCAATCAATGAAGGTTCAAATAGTCTCAATCTTTCTGCATTAACTACCGAATAGATGTGCATATAAGCTAGCAAATCAAGGCAAAAAGCATTCTCACCGATTTTCTCAAGTATCTTGAAAGGTCAATACCTTATTGGCTTCAGCTTCTATCATGCCTTATATCATGCCTTTCCTTGTACTTGGCTTGGCTCTTTTCCAGTTGTTCCTGTACTGCCTGGTGAATTTCTTGGATTTGTTCAATGAACTTGGTTGCCTTGTCCACATCACTGTATCCATCAACCACTATGTCTTTACCAGAGATAAAATCCAAGGGAGACCTTGGTGTGAAACCAAAATAGGTCTCAAAAGGAGATCCCTATGTAGAAGAATGTTTAGCTCGGTTGTAAGCATGTTGCACATAACATAAATGTTCATCCCAAAGCTTGGGATGCTTGCTGTAATAGCCTCTGAGAAACATGATCACTATCCTGTTGACCACCTCTGTTTGGCTATCTATTTGTGGATGAAAAACTGTGCTCTTCTTCAGTCTGGTATCCATCAATTCCCACAGACTCGACCAAAATTTCCCAAAATTTCAGCTGTAATCTATTTGTTACAGGGTATTAAAATACACATTTTGTTGAACCTATCCATAATAACATATAAATAGTCATGACCTTTTCTAGATTTAGGAAGTCCCCCAACAAAGTCCATGGAAATACTTTCCCAAGGATGAGAAGGAACTGGTAGTGGAGTGTACAAGCCTAGTTTTCTATTGCTAGGCTTGCTTTTAGAACACATGGCACACCCTCTTACATATCTAGAAACTGTTTCATTCATTTTTGGCCAATAACAAAATCTTTGCAGTTGTGCAACTATTTTACTTACACCAAAGTGACCTGATATTAGAGAAGTGTGTGCTTCTCGAATTATCTTTACTCTTTCAGTTTGAGGAATGCATAACTTTCAAAAATGATACAAGAGTTGGTCCTTAACATGATAATCCAATTCTTCTACTTGTTTGCCATGACTTAAAGTTGCATATACATCTTTAAAATCTATATCTTGAGCATAATGTTCAATGTAGCTTTCTTGCAATACTAAGTTATGCTTAAGTATAGTAGATGCATTTATGATTGGTCTGGACAACATATCTACAACTTTATTGTGTATGTCCTTTTTATATCTGATTACAAGATGAAACTGTTGTAGAAAACCCATCCACTTATAATGTCTTGATTGCTACAACTTAGTTTTTGAGTGCAAATATTGAAGTGGTTGATGATTATTATGTATAACTATCTCTTTGCCCATTAGATAATGTTTCCAATTTTTCACACTCTGTACTAATGCATACAATTCTTTATCATATGTGGGATAATTAACTACTGTAGAATTAAATGTCTTAGAATGATAACATATGGGTTTACAGTGCTGCATCAACACTGCTCCCATGGCATAGTCACTGGCATCCGTTTCAATCTCAAAGGGTCTTTGAAGATTGGGTAGTTCTAGTACTAGTGTTGTACTAATCTTTTCTTTCAGGGTGTCGAAGGATTTCTGCTGTTTGCCTCCCCACTGAAACACCTTGTTCAATCTTGTTAAAGCACGTAAGGGAGCTGCAATCAAGGAAAAGTTAAAAATAAACTTTCTTCAATATTGTGCTACTCCTAGGAAGCTTCTAACTTCTATAGCAGATTTGGGTTTAGGCCAGTTTACAATGATTGCAACCTTAGAGGGATCTATCTTCAATTCCCCAACCCCTACAATATGACCCAGATAATTCAAAGATGTTTTTCCAAATTCACATTTTGATAACTTAACATAAAGATTTTCTCTTTTCAAAACATCTAGAGTCTACTTTACATGCTTCAAATGTTCTTCCTATGTTTTACTATATTTAAGAATGTCATCTAAATATACAATGACAAAATCATCAATAAAAGGCCTGAGTACATCATTCATTACTCTCATGAAAGTAGCAGGAGCATTAGTTAATCCAAAGGGCATAACTAACCACTCATACAATCCCTGCTTTGTTTTGAAAGCAGTCTTCCATGCATCTTGCTCTGCAACTCTGACCTGATGGTAGCTACTATGTAATTCCAACTTGGAAAAGTAAACAACTTCTTTCAAATGATCTAATAGATCATCTATGTGAGGAAGGGGATAATGGTTTTTTATCGTTATCTTATTCAGTGCTTGGTAATCAATGCACATTCTCCATGAGCCATCTTTCCTTTTCACCAAGATAATTGGAGACCCACATGGTGATGTGCTAGGTCATATGAACCCTTTCTCAAGTAGCTCTTGTACTTGCTTCTTAATTTCGGAATTCTCTAAATTAGACAACCTTTTATACCTGTGGTTGTGATCATTATTTCATCTCCTGAGTCTAACCCCAAATCCTTTTGAATAGCTGCAGTAGTCTTCTTCTTTTTGCCATCGTACTTCTTGGGCCTCAGATCCAAATGCAGAATCCAGTAGTGTTCATCATCATACCCATCCTTCTTGCAGTGAGTGCATGAAGGTTTGGTCTTTTGTACAGTATTTGTCTTCCTCACTTTCCATTTCTGCTTTCTCTTTTCCTTGTTCTTGCTTGCAGTGGGTTTTGATGATCCCCCAACTTCTGGGTTCACATTCTTGGCTCTAGCCTCTAGATGTGTAGCCTGAACAAATACCTCATCTATGCTAGTAGGATTAAACATGACAATGGTGTGCTTTAAATAGCTATGTAGACCACCTATATACTTCAGCAGAGTTTCAAGTGAGTCTAAAGAAATTCCTAGAATCAAAGCTCTTTTCCTAAATTCTTGGGTGTAACTTTGTACACTTTTCCCTTACAATTGGTGAAGAGTTTGCCAACTGTTATCTTATATGAACATGACCTAGGTTCAAAAGAATTATTTAGCCAAGAAAATCCCACAGCTACCGGCCCTTTCAGCAACATCCCGTGGAGCACGAATTGAGGTCTCACCCAAGGTAGCAAGGGAGGGTGCTGGAACTAGGTTTCCGCACCCTTGGGATGTCTTGATGTGGTTTGGAAGGTTCGTGCACCGTACTATGGCCTCGTGCCACTCTACTGCGTAGATTTGGAACAAGGAAATTTCTTTAATACTAATTATTAATGAGTTGGTATAGATCATATCTATTTTCATGGTCTTTAAGCAAACATTTGAGAGAGATAACTAGTGCGCGTACCCAAAAAAGTTATAGATTTGCATAAAATCAAAGTATAAGTGTACAGATCGAATAGATAAATCAACCTTAAATTAACCAGATCCACAATATCTTAGATTCAACATAGTATTCTAGAACCAACTTATCTTTTTTCAACCTTTTGCTAATACATCCAGATCTACCCTGCGCACACAGCTGCAGAGCCTCTATCCACCCATCAATACCCTTGACTCGAACTTACAGATGCTCCAAAACTTCTTGCCTCATAAACCCATTACAATTCAGATCAATAATGCATATCAAAAACTAACTACCCTCTAACCATAGAGCCTCGCTCTATTTATACATTTCCATGGTCCACAGACCATGGGCAGGCCTGCTCACTTCCTATTATTTTACATTATCTTTGGGCGGACAACCCTTTGACTTGACTCACTACAATTCGTGCTCCGCGCACTTCACGAAGTCTTTTACCATACCTTTCCCCAAAATTGTGGGCTTTCAATCCCAAAAACATTACGTGGGCCCTCTGCTACCCAACAGTCCCCCAACACAATCATAGTGACTCATCCTGAGTCACTCAGCTAGTGCGGTAATCTTCACTTGGAGATTGGTCAGCAACTTCTGTGCGTTACTTGTGATTTCAAAAAATACTGTCACTATCCTTTGTACCTATTCTACATGAGTCGTTGATGCATCCATATCACTTGCAGTTGCCTGTCCGGGATCACATACTGCCTGCATGTGTTCTAACTTTCCTTCGATGGTTGTAAAGACTGTGAATGCTTCATCAAGCCAGGGCTAGATGTGTTATTAAAGCACTGCCTCCTTTTGCCGCACGACATCAACTTGTGTCTTGAGAGCCTGAGCCTCCTTCATTTTATCCAACCTCTATGTGATAGCGACCATCTGTGCAGCCCCTCGAACTATGTCATAAGCTTGTTGCAATGCTCGCGCTTCAGTTTTGACTTGCTGCATGGTTGGGTCTTCCTGGAGGGAGGTGAGTGTAAGGAAGGATTGATCTAACAGTCCCAAGAAATCTTGGACAACGCGCTTTATCATTTCCAGTCTGGCTATAATTTCACCGTGTCATCGTTCTCAAAATTCTAAAGGTGTGGGCGACTGCCCCTTCAGTCTTAGCTCTACAATTTGTAAATTTAATTCCCATTGAGCCTTCACAGCCTCCTCTTGGGCCGCACGAAATCCTGCGGCCATGTGCTGAATCTTGGCAGTTGTTGGAAGGTCCTCGGGGATAGCTAGCTCCAGTACCTTGCTGCAAGCCTCCATCACGGCTTGTTCTACTTCCTGGTAGCGTGTGACCAAGTCATCGTGTTGGAGAGTGACCTGCTCCAAATTTTCCTTATGCTTTGTCAAGGTGTGGAGGCCGTGGCCTTCCGTGGCACAAAGCTCATTAGTTACCCCATCTTGTAGTTGGTATAGTGTTTCCCTTGGAAGGGTGGCCAGATTCAAACCCCAACTATGCTCTTCCCCTGCAACTTCTGCTAGGACAGCGCCTGTTAGCAATGCTAAGGTGTTCATTGTGTGAGTTTGCACCATCTGCTCAGCTGCGGCTATGTCCTCTACTAGATTTAGGATGACCCCACCTGGGGATCGCACCTATAATGCCTACAAATACTCTTGAATCTCCCCCAACACAATTTTCTGTTATGTGATTAGTTCTGCCAATGCACCGGTAGGGACATTTCTCGCTAGCTGGCTGCTGTCAAGAAACGCTTTCTCCAAAGCCTTCGCTATTTTTGACTTTTTGCGTGTGTGTGGTGATTCCTTGCTATGCGGCCACTTGACTTGGGTTGATTCAGTAAGATGGGTCGTGCTATCTTGTGTCTCCTTTTCCCTTTGTGTTTCTTGTTCCAAGGCCATTTCCTGGTCTGCCGTGGTCTCTTCGAATATTGGGTCCTAGGTTGCCTCCTGCTACAAAGCTGCTTTGTGTCCCTATCGTGTCTTTTCTGCCAATTGAGTGAGTTGCTGCTGGAGTTCCTTTTTTTGTTGTTGTGCTGCCATTTTTTCTAGAATGGCCTTGTCTGGGTTTTGCCACTTTGGAGGCCATGCTACTAATACCTCGTAAATGGCATTGTCTGTTGCAATGAATGGAAGTGTGACCCATGCTCTCTTTGGATCCTTCTGCACCTGGATATATAAGTGATGCGTGGCTGCTTTGAACTCGGTCATGCTTTGGAAATTGTTGTATATCATTGGAGACATCCGTGGTCTACGAGCGATTCATGTCTAGATACTCCCTTCCATGAAGGTCCAAAAAACCTTGATTTTGGAAACCCTCGCGGCATCCTTTGTAGCCCAGAGTGAAGTATACCGCATTGCTTCAGGTAGGCTATCGTCAATGCTAGGAAACTGTGGTAGTTCTCCTGCAACCAGAAGGATTGATAGTAGCAACCATGCATAATAAAATGTCTTACCTTTGTCCTGTGCCTCCTGACAATTCATCAAAAATTCATTGCATAATAACTGCACCCAGTTGAACTGAACCCCTTCCGTGCACTGTTCCGCAAGCGCAATGACAAGATCTGGCACTTCATCTACACAACATTTCATCATTAGTTTACTGGCTAGTAACTGGGTGACGATGCACACCCCTCAGTCTTTGATGCTTGCTATTGCATACCCTTGCTTCTGCTTCTCCAACTTGTATTTAGCCTTCATTGTTTCTGCGAGACCCACATCGCGACTTGTTCCGGCTATGTTTGTGGGGTCATTCCCTTTTATAGGCAAGTGGGTAATCCGGTGTACTAAATCATCTGTGATGGGAATCAGCTCCTCCAACGAGAGATACCCATCATGTACTAGACATAATAACTGTTGGATAACAAAGATGGTGATGGTTGCATGGTGATAGTGATGTATCCACCTTAGGTTAAGTAATCTTGCCTTCTCCACAATTAGTAACCACTTCCGCGGCGATAAGTTATCTTCAGGGAACTTTTCGCTATCTGCAAGGTCCCAATCTTCCAACTTGATGCTTGGAACTCGTCCCAGCGGCAACCCATCGAACCTTATCTCATCTGGAAAAAGCGGGGTCTGAAGTGTAGTCTTTGTAGCGTCCAAGTACTTTAGTATCTTGGTCGTCTTGGTCCATGGGGAGATATATGGGGGTCGTGAAGAGGTTTGGAAAGCATCCTCTTCGTGCTCATCTTGTGCATCAATCTGACCAATCAAAGCTTGCAAATATTCGTCATCCTACTCAGGTTCAGTGGAGATCGCTTTGCCCTTTTCAGCTCCTAATAAGTTATTGAACCTCGGTGACATTCTGACTGGCCCCATCGTTTGCTTGTTTTTCCGAGGCCATGATGTGCATGGGGATTTTGGAACTTCGGGGACCCCGGCTGCTTCATCTACCTCCTGGGTTGAGTATAGTTCTTCCACGAACTGTTCTCGAGTTCTCGCCATGGTACTCATGGGATTCATGGTAGCCGAGTGTTTGCTGGTCATTACTGGTCCAATTCTCAAATATCCCGGTGCCATCCACAGGTTGGTAGAGGAACATGTAATTTTGAACGGATCCCTTCCCTCCACTTCCAGTTTATTAATATCGTTTAGGTGGTAGATCTTTTCGTATCAAGCTCAGAACATTCATCTTAATGGCCCACCGCCTGCTCCTCCCTGATGTAACTCGACTTTCTTGTTAGGAATAGTGGTACTTGTTAGTGTTGGTCTTTGCAGCCTTCATCCAGCGATCAAACATGCTCTTACAAAGTGATTTTAAGGTGTCAAGGTCAAATTTTGTCATTTCAGTGAGTCTTCAAGCAAAATTTGGTCACTAGGCATTAGGTCTAGGGTTTGATTTTACCCTTGTCAAAGTCATCCAAATGTTGGTCCATATCACCGTTCAACTGAGTGTATCATCATTCAGAGAGTTGTTATTATCATGTCAAGTCCCACTGGGTCATTTTACACCTTGTTCATGCTTCAGTTGCGCCTAGGTAAGGTCATTTCCCTCTCCTAGGGTTTTGAAGGCAATTTCTCTTGGACGGCCAAATCATCAGCAAAACTTGTATCCTGATGTTCATACACCTTCCCCTATCCTTAAATTACCTTATCAAACACTTCCCATCACTGAGATCCCCTAAATTCCTCATTTTCGCACAAACCCTAGTTTCTTGCTACAACTTGGAAATTTTCTAGGTTGGACCTGTGTTTTGCCTTTTTGGACCCCTTCCCCTCACTCAATCCCTGATATTACACTTTCCCATACTTCCTAACATCCCTCCCTACTTCCCAAAATTTCCTCAAGAATTTAGAAACTCCCTATCCCCTTCATTTCGCTTCATTCGACAAATCCCTCGTTCCACACATCAGGACAGGTTTCACTCAAATGCGATTTCTAAGAAACAAAAGATTAATTTTGGAAAACTGAGAGAAGGTTTTGTCCAGAACATGCCAAGGAAGAAAAACCTCCTTCACTTTTTACACAGGTGTCATGGTTTTAGAGAAATGTCAAAAATATAGTTGCCTCGGGAGAATTGATGCACCTCTGAAGTGACCTTGGGAAAATAAAATTTTCTCCTATATCAAATGGCCAAATGACTTGCCTGATGAGTCAAATGATAACTAGACACAAGTAGATTTCCAATGATCTATCATGAGCTCAATTTCGAGTTGAGGAAGGCATTCAAAACTTGATTGTAACAGCACTCTGCCTTTAGGCGGCCTCATTTGGCACATTTTGAACAGTCTTTGGAGATTTGATTTTTGATATGGAAAATGAACTCAAAATTGAAAAATTCCACTTGGGTTGGAAATTAGACTCAAATACCTTTCCAACGAGCTATCCTTTGCCCAATTTGGATACCCGTAACTCTTGCAAAAAGGTGCGACTCACATAGAGAGCGCGGCGCACTGGGAGAAATTTTCCAGTGTAAATTTACATTGGCGGGACGCACATGGAAGGCACGACGCACAGAGCTGCCAAGGCTGATTTTTCTCAGAATTTGCAACCAATTGTCTTCAATCCCTTGAATTTTCCAGGTGGGGTCAATCTCTCAGTGTTTCATCCATTTTTGTGCTCAGTGACGGTGGTGTAATGGTGATAAAGGTTGAAACAAAGATTCATACCCAACACAAACAAATTTGCTGCCAGGGTTTAAAAACTCATTGTTTTCTCCAAACATTGTGGAAGGGTCCAAGCCTACATCAGCAGAATAGGGATCACCATCACAACATAAGGCACCTTTGCAAGATGAGGATCAATTCCATCTTTACACTGATATAGTAAACTTGAATGTTAATGAATAGCATAAGATAGTAGATTAGGTCATCATGGAGAAAGATGCTAAGATCAAAGAGCTTAGGGACAATTTTTCTAAGGCCAATTTCATGGTTTGATTCCTAGAGAAGGATAATGAGAAATTGAAGGTAAATCAACTACTCTTGAATAAGCATAAGGTTGATGTTAGCAAAGAATATGTAAAGGGAAAATAATTAGTTGACACAGATGATTCAGATGAGCATCAAGAGCAAGTGACAAGGAAAAGTCCAAAGACTAGAGGACTCAAAAGGGAACTTCAGCAACAAACGGAGCAGATTTATTTAGTTGACCTAATTGCAAGAGAAATCAATGAAAATAGGGAGTTTTGGCTTGACAAAGTAAATTTCCATTTAAACAATCTCCTTAAGAGGGCCAAAAGAGACAACAAATTTCAAAGACACATGGCTACTCATTACTACACAAGGAATCAGGTCTCCAAAGTCAAAATCAAGCAGTTGAAGAAAATACTCTAGGAAACCCTAATCAGGCAAAAAGAGAAGGTTAAGTTGGATTTTCTTGCTGATGCTTCCCTCAGAGCAATACAGGACAAGGACAAGAAAGCCTATGCATGACGAGAGGCCATCAGGTGAAACAGGAGGCCGATTTCATCCTCATTCAGGATGATGATGCAGATGTGGAGAGCGCCCGACTTAGGATGACTATTCAGGAGCATAACACAGAGATCCAAGACTTGTCACTCAATGTGGAGAGGGCCAAATGGATCATCAAGTATTTGGAGCAGAGAAACAAGCAGCTTGAGGACCAGCATGAGATCATGGAGCTGCAAAACATCCGTGAGAATCGACAAGCTGCCCAACAAAGGAGGATCGAGCTCACTACCTTGGAGCAAGAAATCAACAATGATCATGAGTCCTGGCTAGAGTGGATCAACATCTACATGAAGAGGTTGTTGGACAAGGAAGATCAGGACCTTTCCTTACTGAGACACATGGCCTATCGTTACAGGACACAAAACATGAGTGCAAGGGCCCGGATAAGGAGCTTGAAGGCGAAATTGAGGAAAGCAACAAGAAAGGCAAAAGAGGTAAAAGAGAAAGATCAGCTTCAAATATTGGTCGAGGCTTCCTTGACCCATCATAACACCCCATAGGGAACCTCCAGCCCAAATTTCAAGAAATTTGGGGAAATTTTGGTCACATGACAAATTTTTGGGCAAAAAACAAGGTTTTTCTCCCAGTGGCGCGGTGCTAAAATTCTAGAGCTCCAAATGAGGAATGGTTTGCATTTTTGGATTCAGCATGGAAAATCACGACTACTGGTGTCTGAACAAGAAATTTTGGCAAGGTATGAGTCTCCAAAAGGTCAAAAAACACCCAAAAATGGCCTCTCTGCCCCTTTTTCGACACATAGGAAGCAGTCTTGGGAGAATGGAGATTTGGAGGGGCAAATGAGCACCAAATTCAAAAATTATAGTGGGGTTAGAAAGTAGACAGGACAGGCTTTCTAACAAGCCCACTTGGGCATATTTTGGACACCTGCAAGTGCCCCAAAATAGGCCCCTAAATTAGCACGGCGCACAGAGGAAAAATTGCCCAATTTGCTTCCGTTTCGCGAAATTTCGGTTCGCGACTTCTCCAAGTGGGCCCGCTCATTTACACTTCGGTTTTTTGGCACCAAAGGTGGAATTTAAAGTTTTTTTTCTCCAAATTGGCTTCTATCCAAGTGGCGAAGGAAGGCAAACAGTCACCCAAGCCAAATGTCATGTTTGTAGCGCTGCACCTGTAGCTGATGGTTGGCCCTCCATCTCCATTTTGCAATGATTCGAGTAACTCCCCAACCCTTGGGCATTCTATCTCTTCCTTACACATTGTATATATTTTATGCAAACTATTTGCAAAGGGTTGGTTGGCTTGTAACTTCTGGGAGACTGTGGAAAAGAAACTCTGTTTCTTCACTGTGTATTTTTTGACAGAGAATTAATGAAACGCAGCGGCTCTGTTTCATGAGATTCTTGTGGTTGTTAGTGTAGCAAATGTGTCTCTTATGTTTTCATATGTATTTCATTATGTTTCATAATTCAATTCATGTTCATTTCCAGTGAAATTTTCTGAGTGAGATTAGGTAGAATTCAATTTTATTACTCTGCCTGTGGGAAAATTTCATGCTCAGTGTTTTTCTTCTGTTGAAAAGGATTCATGTAACTATGCCCTTTTCACTTTCTTCAGCAATCTATTCATGCCGCGTTACCTCAAACTAAATTGTTACATTTTCCGCCTACCTTGCCTCATGGAATAATCTGTGCCTTTGTATTAAATTCTCTGTTCCTTGCTGACCGTTGGTCCCATACCATCCCAGAAGCTTGGTCATTCATGAAAATGGTTTCTTGTATCCCTATTCACTTACTAGCCTAAGATCAATATTTCACTATAAGTCATCTCAGACCGTTTTTGCTTATATATTCACTGAGCGTGACTCGGAGAGAGCCCTCTCCTGTTTTGGTAGGGCTAGCTACCAGACTGAGCGTGGTTTGTGGTTACCCTAATTTTTTCCTTCCTTCAGTCTAAGGCAGATTTAGGTGCTAACAATGCTAACGGTCACCTCTCGATCTTTCTGCATGGTAGTGTAGTCCTTCTGGTGCAGCTGCGATCTTGTGGACTGAATGACTCTGTACAGAACCTTTTTTCTGCGTCGGCTTCCCACAAACCTTTTTATAGTCCCATGCCTTCTTTCAACGGCTTGGGGCGTTGAGACTGTATTTTCTACAGCTATTCAGGTGGTCGCACCTTCGGTGCGATTTCTCCACTTCCATGCTAGCTCGAGCTGCGAGCACCTTCCAAGTGCCTTTGTAGTTGTTATCTCTTCATGCGTCATTGTGTGGGGTGTATCCTTCCATGGGCCGCAGCCATGATAGTAGGGTCGCAGCTCGTTCTCATTCTACGAGATACCCGACCGGGCCTGATTTCTTTATGTACAGACTTGCGTGGCCTCCATGGGCATCGCTACTTGCCATCCTGCTGAATCCCTCCCCTATTAGTGTGCTTTTCTTTCTTAGTCGTGCCCATAGTTTGTTGATTTTGCGGGGCCTGCTGCTACCCCGCTTTTTCTGGGCTTCCTTTTGCCTTCTATTATAGGCCCATCGAACCCGCGGTATTCACATCTTCCCATTGGGTCACTTTATCGGGAAGAAGTTGTGTGTGCTTCCCATTGGTCCCCTCCTAACTTTGTCGCAGACCGCTGGCGAACTAGATTGCTGGGGTGACTTCGGGCTTTTGATTTTGATCTGGTTGCGTGTCTGCACAATATACATCTGCAGCCTACGTTGGCAATGGATGCTTACCCCATTTTTCCCTCGTGCATGCACCTGGCTTCGACATCCGTGCCACTTCGGCTGCATCTTTGGGCATGTACGCTCTCTTAAAGCAATTATTGCGCGCGGTTCCACCGCGGATACTTCCTACGTATTTTGTCTCGGGTTCGTCATTTCACATTGGTCAACTGGTTCCTTAGCTTTTGTGGCAACCTCACCAGTTGGCCGCTCCCTTGACTCTATTGTTACACGGCATAGTGATCTAACCATCCTGTTACAATTTAGTGTCGTTACCTCATGTAATCAATTCTGCCATCGCTCAATCTCTTCATCCAAGTTTGATGTGCAGGAACTATCACGGTCCCATGAGATTCTTCCATCCACTGTTAGATTCACCTTGTCTTGATCTTGCACTGTGATCGGGTAGATACATTCCAATTCACCGTCACTGTCCTCATTGCACATTGGCTCAGTATAGTGTGCTCCTTCGGTTGGGTCCAATGGAACCACTATGCAGAGAGATTTCTTTTCGAATATCTTTTTTCATTTCTTTAGATTGATGACTCCATTCATATCTATTGTCCAGTCTATCCCTAACAATGCAGGATATGGGTTACTGTCATCCACAATTTCTATGACCTCAAAATTAGTTTTTGTGCTTGCACCATCGATATCTACTGTTACTCCTTGCAGTCTTCCCATGGCCATGATATTTTGTTGGTTTGCCATCTGCAATTGGATAGGGGACCATTGTAGTGCGCGCCTGCCCATGCACTCCCAGGTCTTCTTAGGTAGGACATTCACGTTGGACCCAAAATCCAGAACGACCTATTCCATCTCATAGTCCCCAATCTGGGCAGTCAGTCGCATTTCTCGTCCAGTGCACAATGTATGCTTGCCTAGCTTCTGGACCTTTCGAGGTTCATCCAATTCTATGCATCTAGTTATCAATTCCTGTAGTCCCTTTTAGCATCCTTTAGTAACTTCATGCATGTCTCTAAGAAGGTAGTTATCATAGAAGTATCTCTCTCCGGCTCCAGTTGATCCTTGTTGCCCGAAGTAGAAGCTTCCGCAAAGCTCTTCTTAGCTTCCATAAAGATTTCCTTTGCACGCTCCAAATCAAATTCTGGTTGTCTTGAGGGGGCCTTATGAACCCATGCATTCTCCTCTCTCTTCTTCCCCTTATCTTCCCCTATAGTTGCACCACTTCTGAGCAACATATTCACGTTAGGGTCTTCCTCGCACAGTTTTTCCTTCATCATTTGGACGTTCTGAGTGGGGTTAGCTGAAAGCACCCCTTTTTTCCTCATCTGAGAAATTAGCATGGGGTAATCAACCTTCATGGTCAAATTGGTAATAGTATGGGCAACAAGCTCTGGTCATTTTTTGTGCAATCATGCGTGTAGTGCCCTGGTCCGCCACAGTTATAGTAGATTAATTTCCCCCGTCTGCGTCCGGGTAACATTCTCCCATGCCCTCGTCCGTGTCCGTAGAATTCGCCTCATGTGATTGCTGTTGTGGGATCCTGCCCGTGCGCCTCCATCTGTACTTTTTAAGTAGGTGTTTGATCCATCAACATCTCATAATTTCTACAATTTCTTTCATCGTGGCCCATCGTCCTACAGAAATTGCAAAATAGCTATTGAGGGGAGGGTTGTCTTAGGTTCTGCAATAGATGACAATTTTCTATGGCGTGCTTTCTTCCCACCTAACAAATCACGCATCAGAGTGCGGGTGTCGTGCTTAGCCTTGCTTGTACCTCTGGTCACAACGGCATTGGTCCCCCCCTACCACATAGTTCACAAAGATCGGAAAGTGATCCTTGTCGTGGCCCTAACCCTTACATTTGATACACCACACCACTTCGTGCACTTCTGACTGAGGCACCTATCCTTGTTTCAAACTTCACATCTCTAAACATACGTTTTTTATTTGTGCATGGATTTGCCGAACTCCCAACCCCAGGTCCTGTATTGGAGTTTTGTGTAACCTCATTGCGGTCTCTAATGCTTCGGCTTGGGTTGAGATATTTTGTTGTGATAACGCCATCCTCAAATGTGGTGTCAAAGATGCCACAAACCACATGCAGTGTTGCACATTCGTCAATGTCATGTTAGCCTCGTGGATGGTGCTTTTCAATATCTGATCCAGATCCCATGGGGTTTCGCCAGGTAACATCGCGATCTCCTTGAACCTAATGACCAATTGTGTCTCTGATTTTGGCCATCCAAATTCTTTTTTTAATGCGTCCTAGATCGCCGCTATTCCTGCATTCAAATGATCACTTGAGTACTTTATATACCATGTCAACACGCGGTCCTGCAGCGCAATAACTAGAGTAGCCTTTTTTATGTTATCATCTGTTATGCCTTGGGCTTCCCATACAACCCTTACCATAAACCAGAACTGACCTGGTTCCTCATTTCCCACACCCCTAAATACCAAAAAATTGACAGCGCATGCCATCCCGACCTTCGGTGGTGGTGGAAGTGGGGTCGGTGAAGATGGATTTGACGTAGGTGAAGTAGGTGATGGCGTGGGTGGAGGTGGTATCAGTGGAAAGCACCCCTTAATCAATCGGACTACAATTCTTGGAGAAAACCTTGTGAGCTCTTCCTCGCTTTCTAGAGAAAAATAAACCAAGGGACTGTTCTCTAATCTGTCAGTCCCACGGTAGCCTCTTCTGCTCCGAATTACACGAGACATTAATAAGTGCGCATAATTTGTTTTTCACATAACAACATTTTAATACATGTATTCAATGATTTGATATACTTACCTCGCAGCACTTGGAGAAAGCACATGTCTGCTTCACTATAACTCACAGTTGTGTCTATCGTGAACTCAGTGATAAACCCTCCTATTACCCAATCCAACCAGTGATCTACCGCACGTGCGATTTTTTCTTTTGATGCTTCTAGCCTGCGCACCAATTCTGGGGTCCACACAATAGGTTGATCTAGTCTACACCTTCCCACGCTGTTAGCTAGCCTCGCGATCCACTCGTACAATTCTATTGGAAATGTTGCGAAGAAGATCTCGTGGATATCTGTGTATATGTAACCATCCAACCACTCTTCCTCCGATATCTATGAGTTTCTATTTTCCTAAACCACGAACTTGTGAAGCTTCTGATCCAACCAATATTCAAGCTCTTTCTTTGTAGGGTTCTAGTGTTCCGACATCAAACATCTCTTAGGTAGATCTTGGTCCCAGCAATGGAACCATTTGTTGGCTTATATGGGCCTGACCCAGGTTTGGAAGAATTATTTAGCTAAGCAAATCCCCCAACTACTGGCCCTTTCGGCAACAGCCCGCATAGCGGAGACTGAGGTCTCACCCGAGGTAGCAGGGGAGGGTGCTGGAACCAGGTTTTCACACCCTTGGGATGTCTTGATGTGCTCTGGAAGGTTCACGCGTCGTACTGTGGCCTCGCGCCACTGTGCTTTCACGTAGATCTAGAACAAGGCAATTTCTTTAATACTAATTATTAATGAGTTGTTATAGATCATATATGTTTTCATGGTCTTTAAGCAAACATTTGAGAGAGATAACTAGTGCGTGCACCCAAAAAAGTTATAGATTTTCATAAACTCAAAATATAAGTGTACAGATCAAACAAATAAATCAACCTTAAATTAACTAGATCAACAATATCTCAGATTCAACACAGTATTTAAAAACGAACTTATCTTTATTCAACCTTTTGCCAATACATCCAGATCTACCTTGCGCACACAACTGCAGGGGTCCATGCACATAGCTGTGGACTCTACCAAGCCTCTACACACATAGCTACAGAGCCTCTATCTACCCATCAACACACTTGACTCGAACTTACAAACGCTCCAAAACTTCTTGCCTCATAAACCTATTACAATTCTGATCAATAATGCATATTAAAAACTAACTACCCTCTAACCATAGAGCCTCACTCTATTTATACATTTCCATCGTCCACGGACCATGGGCAGGCTGACTCACTTCCTATTATTTTACATTATCTTTGGGCGGGCAACCCTTTGACTTGACTCATTACAATTCGTGCTCTGCGCACTTCGCGGAGTCTTTTACCATACCTTTCCCTAAAATTGTGGGCTTTGAGTCCCAAAACCATTACGCGGGCCCTCTACTACCCAACACCAACTCATCATAGCTTGCTGCATATAAGCTAGTGGATAGAATTGTTTTTTAATTGCAGAAACAAATTCACTCCATATAGAAAGAATTTTACCATGCTTCTTCATGTCAGCTTGTGTTCTACCTCCCCACCATACCAAGGCAGTTCCTCCAAGGCGTAGGTTGGCCAGCTAAATATTACTTTTGTTTGAATCAATGCTCTGCACCCTGCAATATACATCAATCTGTCTAATCCAATTATCCAGCTTCCCTGCATTCAACTCTCGATCATATATTGGAAAATCAAATTTAACATCTAATTTAATTAAATATGCTTTCTTCTTTTTATTTTTAGGATTATCAAGAGGTGTGGGAAGTTTTTCTTCTTTCCCTTTGCCTATAGAATGGTCATTTAGGAGAGATTATTCTACTCCTTTGTCATGCTGGGAAGTTGAAGAATCTTCACTTCGACCTTTCTTAAATTCTCTATCCATTTCCACTACCATGGCTCTCATGGTCATGAAACTATCCATGAACTGGGAGTCTGATTCCAAGGGACTTTCTTCTGCCATTTTCCTCCTAGGATAGACTCTTCCAATTTCTAGGTTAGCTTCAATCAACTCTCCTTCTCCTAATTTGAGCTTTGTCGTAGTTAGCATTCAACAAAAAATTCCAGCACAAGCTTGTCTAACCTTAGTAACCTAGAGCTCTGATACCAATTGATCTGAAATTGATCTAAGACAATTAATTAAGGTATTACAGACTCATGTGCATGGATGTTCTTATGTTATTTTGTGCAACGGATTGATAAGATTGTGAAATACACAAGCAATGAAGCAGTTAAAGAAACATAACAGGCAAACATATAAACACAACGAGTTTAATAAGGAGTTCACCCAATACTCCTGGGCTACGTCTCCTAGTCCAACCTTCAGTGGTGGCCTCTCTATTATATTTTCAAAGCAGTGTTTTTACAACGGTGAGCTCAATTTGAGTCTCACACAATAGATATAAATCAGCAATACTGTACTTGGATCCCCCAAGTCTCTGGAGTACACAGACTCTCTTTATTGACTCTGGACCTCTATTGGTCACAGTAGTATGAGCCCAATCTGAGACTCATACATGACAGACATTACAAAGGAGTATGCTTGAACCTCTCAAGCCTTCTCTGGAGTGCACAGACTCTCTGACTCTCTCTGTCTCTATCTTAACTCTGGCTCGATGCTTCCTTTGCTTCTGTAGGTCAGCTCGGCTTCTTCTCTCTACCCTCTACTCTTAGCTTTCTACTTCACCTGCTTTTCTCTCTGTCAGCGTGTGGCTTTAAAGCTAATCTATTTTCTAACTATTCATTTCCACTTCTCGGCTTTCTGGTTCCCCTGCCTCTGTACCGCGTAATCAGTCACTGTATAATGCCTCACAAGGAGGTGGCCACCTATTTCCTAAAGAATGAGTGTCAGTTCTCTTGGACATATTTGAAGTGACCATTTTTTCCATTAACTCCAAGAATTCCTGTAAAACACGACCTTCTACCAACGCATCATCCACACTGGACTTCAAATCCTATACAACTCTACCTGTTAACCTCGTCAAATCTAGTCATCCATAGGATTGTGTTTCCGCTATCGATCTGGAGCCTCCAAATCCTACGGTCATCATCCATATTGGGCAGATAAGTAGCATGATATTTACCCATCCGATGTGAGAGTTTTTCTCTCTCTTTCGTCGGACGCATGGCAACCATTGTATGGCATCTGGCCGGTTTTTGTGGAATCCCACTTCTGATGGAATCGGAATGATATCCATTGCATTTTATGATTTTTCGAGTCTGGGTGCTTGCGACCTTTCCTTCTTTGAGGGTTTTGCCTAGCAATATGCAATTAGCGACTTGTCGCTAATCACGTATCAGAAACTACCCCCATTTCTCAAAATGGCCTCTAGATTTGCTAATATGTGACAGCGTGTGTTACCATGGGCTGACGGTCTGCATGCTTGACCAACAATCCTCGTTGCTCCACACTGATCACAAATTGCAATTGTTATGAGGATATCTCCAATAAGCTTGATCTTCATAAGACTTTTAATCTTTGGCGTGTTTTTTAAAGAGTTCATGAAAAGTTAGAGAGTGTTCTAGGATCCAATTTGGATCATCCGTGAAGCTCCTCTTAGCTTCCTTGAATATCTCCTTCGTGCGTTCTAAATTAAATTCGGGTTCCTTTGTAGGAGCCTTGCGAACCCACGCACTTTCTTCTAGCTACTTCCCTTTATCATCTCTCGTGGTCATACCGCTCCTGAGCATCATGTTTACATTTGGGTCTTAGTTGCGCGGCTCAGACCTCATCATTTGTAAATTCTGGGCCGGAGGGGGCTGGAGTACCCCTTTTTCATGCATCCTCGCTATCAGCGAAGGGCAGTATTCTGCCCCGTGATCAAACTGAGTACAGTACCTACATAATATTCTTGTTAGGTTTGTAAAATCGCAGGCATAGTGCCCTGGCCCACTGCAATTGTAACAAATTAGTTGTCTGCGACCCCTTCCTGGTCCCATTCCACCTCGACCCCAACCGCACCCCTGAAATCTAGCACGCGCCATCCTTGCATTTGGGTTGAGGGATCACGTTTTGGTTTGCACCCTGTAGGCAGGAGTCTGATCCATCATTAGTTTGTAGCTTCGGCAGGTGCATTCATCATGGCCTACCAACCTGCAGAAATTACAAAACAATTGTAGGGACGTCTACGTATACTTCTGCAACAAATGATAATTGTCTATAGTGTGTTTTCCTCCTATCTGGCAGATCGCGCACCATAGGGTAGACACCGCGCTCGGCTTTGCCTGTGCCTTCGGTATTAATGACATAAACCCTCCCCCTGCCAAGTAGTTCACAAACACTGGAGAGTGGTCCTTGTCATGCCCTTGGCCTTTGCATTTTATCCACCATACTTCCTCGTGCACCTCCAGCCGAGGTGTCCTATCTTATTTCAAAATTTTCATTTCCAAACACAGATTCTGTAGTTGCGCGTAGATTTTTTGGACTCCCAACCCAGGGTCTTGTATAGGGGTCTCATGTAATCTCATTGCCATTTACAATGCTTTGGCCTAGGTGGAAAGTTTTTTTTGTGACAATGTCATCCTTAAGTGTGGCGTAAGTGAGGCCACAAACCATGTGCGATGTTGTGCATCCGTTAACGTCATATTGGCTTCATAGATCATAACCTTCAGCCTTTGGTCTAGATCACAGGGGGTCTCACCCAGGAGCATCGTGATCTCCTTAAACCTGATGATTGATTGTGTTTCTAATTTTGGCCTGCTAAATTCCCTATTCAGCGCGGTTTGGATCTCTGCGATTCTTGCATTCGGGTGGTCATTAAAATGCTTGATATACCACGTTAATGCACGATTCTGTAGTGCGCTTACCAATGTATCCTTTTTAATATTATTGTACGTAACACCCTATTCTTCCCATACTGCTCTTACCATGAACCAGAATTGGTCCGAATCTTCATTTCCCACTCCTCTGAATACCAGTAGTTTGATCACACTCACCTTACTGAACTATGGTGGTGGCGGAAGTGGGGTGGGTGGAGATGGAGGTGAGGAGGGTGAGACAGGTGGTGGTGTGGGTGGAGGTGGCAAATGTGGGATACACTGCCTTATCATACTGATTGTGCTTCTCAGAGAAACTTTCGCGAGCTCTTCCTCGCTTTCCCGCGAGAGTGAAATTAAGGGACTATTTTCCAATTCTTCACTACTTCTTCTTCTATAGATCTTCTCGCTTCGCGTAGTTCCAAATAGTAATTTATTCACATAACCTGCTTTTCACACAATAGAATCTTAATCCAAGTGCTCAAATATTTAATATACTTACCCCATGGTCCCTTGAGAAAAAGTCGTTCCACCTCACTGTAGCTGAAGGTCGTGTCAACCACGAACTCAATGATAAATCCTCCTATTATTCGGTCGAGCCAATGGTCCATAGCTCGTGCTATCTTATCTCTAGATGTTCTAGTCTGCGCACTAATTTTGGAGTCCACACTATTGGTTTGTTGAGCCTACACCTTCCCTGGTTGTCTGCTAACTTCGTGATCCACTCATACAGCTTAGAAGGAAAGGATGTGTTATCACAAAATCAAGCACTGAAGGCTGCCAATCAGTAAGACTCTGTGTAACTATTTCAAACCAGGCTTTTGACTAAGGCTTAGCCTCCTTAGTCTGAGAGGGCTCTCTCAAAGGTTATGAATGTTGACTAATGACAAGATGGCTAACTCTTATAAGACACATGAACAAGCATGTTGGCTGGACAACATTGAATTGATTCCCATTGGGCTTATGGAGTCACTCATATCTCAGTAAACAATAACACTATCCTTTCATAGAAATCAGGGCACTTAACATCTAAATGTTCAAACATAACTTTGAAACCACAGTTTGCAAAGGCATACAGGAAGTCAGAGCATGATCCATGAGTTCTGAGTGATTATGCATTAACAAAACTGTAAAAGAACATTAAAGAAAATATACCATCACACATTTGAACAAGAAGATCCTTTGTGAATCCTGAGAAGAAAAAACAGTCATTTGCATTACTGAAATCTGTTTATACATAAACCAAAACAGTCTTCTCCAAAACATCCAACCTCCATTACATCAAAGTTTGATCTATATATAGAGATACACCCTTAACTAATTTGAGCTTCCTCCTCCAGCATGAGGGGAGCTCGATGACTGCTACTAATTACCCCTATCTACCATTTAACTAACTCATTAAATACATTAAGTGCTGAGCTGTAATTACAAAGAGTCCCAACTAAACTAAAACTCTAATTCTATCCTCCTCGTAACATGATTCTTTCTTGATCCTTGACACATGTCTCCTTTCAGTTTGGCCGAGATAGCTGAGAGAAGGATGCAATGAACAAGCTAGCTTTGGATACTGAACGCGCTGATGGTTCATTAATCATAAGGATAAAACCCCTGTTTTTCCGGTCCTTGTCTCCCACCATTCTTCAAAAATTAAGCAGCATGTTCCCAGCTCTTTAATACCCCAAAAATAACGAGCATCACCATGTTTCCAGATGTGTTGGAGGCTTCGTTGATGGACAGGTGTGCAAGCCAAGACTCCTCGTATGCATCTCCTTCCAAAACCCTAACAACCGGTAATAAAGTACCTTTATCAAAGCTTTAACGTAAGACAAAATATTTCACCTTTACAAAAAGGCACACTTGTCATTATCTGAATGGCTATGCTAGCCTCATGTGATCTCCTTAATGTTCCTTAGGTATTTCCTTTGATAATTTTCTGATCCTACCATCAAACTGTTTGTCTTCATCATAAAACAACACCTACAGCAGTTTCGTAGCGCGCTACGAAACTGCTGTTTTTGCTAAAACAGAGTGTATTTGCCTTAAGGAATTTTTTGCTTGGACTTTTGACTTTTTAAACCTCCTTTACAGGTGGCAGAGACCTATATGCCTTCAGAATAATGGAACTTAAACAAAATTTGACAAAATTTAGAATATGACCTTTCTCACCATCAATGAGCAGCCCGTTAACCTAGTTGTGCTTTTAAATCTGCAACCTCTCTCCTTAAAGCTTTGTTTTCAGCTCTTAAACGCATGTTCATTTTTCTGATGAGTTTAGCTTGTTTGAGAGCTGGAACTGTCCATGTATACACATCATCCACTAAATCCACTTGACCCACTAGGTTTTTACTACCCTTTAACACAGCTCTTCGATAGTTGGCATACCTGACTGCAAGCTCCCTAGTGACATTCTTTGCCTTGGCAATTTCATCTTTTGCTGCCTCCATCTGGTTCTTTATGGCTATGATATTACCCCCTTGGGAAATAATGATTGTTCTGTTCTTGCCTTTTTGCTTGATTTGTTCTGCCTCCTCTGTTCTAGACAATTCTTCAACTACCTCTGTTCTGGGCACCTTTACAACTTTCTCTCCTTTATGCAGCTTCTCAGCTTCCCTTACTTGTTTCCTTGTAACCGGCCTTCGTGGTTTGAAAATAAATTCCTCACCAGGTTCATCAAACCTTAGTCTCTTTGAAGCTTTGGATTATTTAGTGCTCTCCGGTGATGATTGAGTCAAATCAATGTGCATTGGTTCAATATGCATTGGTTCAACCTGCTCAAACTCAATGGCCTCAAGCAAATCACTCAAGCTGGCCTTAGATATTGGACTTTCCTCCACAGCTACTAATTTGCCCTTTTCTTTGCTTATTTGACTCCTGGTCTTAACTCTTGATACTTTTTCAGACCCACTTGATCCAGGTACATCTTTCTTTTGCTTGACCTCCTCTTTTGATGATGGCTGAGGTGGCTCTTTAATAACCAAGGGCTTCACTAATTTTTTCAATTTAGACTTGGTCTTCTTTTTATCCTTTACCTCCTTTCTAAGCTCAGCTATTGTGGGTTCCTCAACTGATTCTTCTCTTTCTCTAACCGGCTGTGGAGTAAGGCCTGTTTTACTCTGGAAACCAGCCATAAAGATAAAAGAGTTCCAATCACTACCAATTTTCTGAAGACCATCCAGCACTAACAGTTTCACTAAACCATGGTGAAATAATGATGTCTCACAGTCATCCTTCCTTAATTGAACTTTGTCACACATCTTGCTGAGACTACGAAACAAGTAAAATGGAATATCTATATATGCCTTACCCGTAAAATGCAACAACAACTTAAAATGATAGGAGTAAACCTTATTATATCTCCCCTCACAGGTTAAATACTTTTGAATACAGGTAAGAAGAAGGGCATAGTGCTCCTTAACATAATTTCTAGGCACAGCCTTTGTTAGATCTTCATTCACATATGCCTCTTTCAAGAACTCTTTGTAGGGGTTCATATCAAATTTGAAGTTCTTGAACCATTCCTGCCCCCCTCTTGGAATCTCAGTTACATTAGCAATTGCCTCTGGAGATACTTGAACCTCTAACATAGATACTTTAGAATTTAAACCTGTAAAGTTTAAGGCAAACTCTTTTGTTACCTGAGCATGACCACCCTGCAGCTTCTCACAGAAATTCCAACAGCCAGCATCCTTGAAAGCTTTCCTCACACCTTCATCTCTCAATGCAAGGTCCAATCCTTCAGGCTCTGTTCTCTGACATCTTCCAGACCTATGCTCCTTCCTCTCCATTCCGCTTTCGAAATTTTTGCACAGAGAATGACCCCCAGCCTCAGCTCAAATGGCAAATTCAATTTTTTAGAACGCAGGCTCGCTTGTAATCAGGCTCACTTGAAAAAGAAACTCGGGCTCGTTTGCAATTCGAATATCTTATCACACAAGCTGGCCACTTTATGCATCATTTACAAACATCATAAAACATCCATGCATGATAAAACCGTTTGAATGATTTTTATGTGCATGCCTATGAATCTATTGGTGAAGTGATGGCTCATAAGTGTTTGGGAGGTACGCCAACTGACAATAACCGGACGGAGACAATGACTCATCCCCAGACGTGACCCTTTAGGAATCTGCGCTACAAAATGCCCGAATCCGCGATTTCGTAGCGCAGATAGTTATAAATTAGCAAAATGCGCTGCGAAACGGCTGGATGCTGACGCGCTGCGAAAATACGGAAAGGACCAGTGACATGTACAAGATAAGACATGGCTTATGCAATCATGATGGAGGATGATCAATAGTATTAGATAATGATTCACATCAAGACCCTTTAGAAACATGACCCCTAAGTAAGAAACATTGGACAAAACCCATTTGACACCAATTTTTGACAGTGAACTTTGGACAAAAATTATATACATGTGACTGTAGTTCTAGGTGATAACAGGATGCAAAGAAAATTTCATGGATTTCCATATACAAGTAGTGCTCCAACCACTGTTCCTTAGATACTCGTGGATTTCCATTTTCCTGCACCACGAACTCGTGAATCTTCCTGTCCAACCACTCTTCAATTTCTTTCTTCATTGGATTCTAGTGGCACAACATCATACATCCTCTATGCAAATCCTGGTCTCGTCAACAAAACCATTTGTTAGCTTGTGTGGGCCTGACCCAGGTTCAGAGGTGATTTAGCCAATCAAATCCAGGTACTACTAGCCCTTTTGACAATAGTCTATGGACCATGGATGAAGGTCTCACCCAAAGTAGTATGGGAGGGTGCTAGAAACAGGTTTCTGCACCCTGGGGATGTCTGATGAGTTTCTGGAGGTTCGCAGTTCGACCTATTGCTACGCACACTTACTGTCCCTTCGCAACCTACGGTGTTGATTTTGTGCAGCCTTATTCGGGGTGCAACCCATATAATACCCAAGTTCCTTGCTATTATCTGATTACTTAACTTGTTTATGTAAGGCTAATGATTATTACAACATATTCAACAATCATATCAGTGTGTGCGATAAATAAAATAGTATAAACGTAAAGAAGGCAATGCACAGTAGATACACAGAAATAGGAATCAACTTCTCTTTATTAATATTCAATCCGTATTATAGGCTCGACACCACCCTCCACACTTAGCTACAGACTCTACTAGGCCTCTGCACACTCAGCTGCAAATCCTCTTCCCACTACTATGACCCAATACACTTAGAATCGTACGCTAAGCTTGAACCATTCCTATTCATTTTTCTCTCTTTTCTTCACTCTCTTTACAACTTAGAGCCTTGCTCTATTTATAAAATTCCATGGTCTACAGACCATGGTTAGGTCAACATGACTTTACATTACATTACATTGCTTTAGGGCGGATAGCCCTATGACTTAACCTATACTTCGCGCTCTGTGCCCGAATATTGCAGAGTCTTACAAAACCTTTGACTAAAACTTGGGCTTTGAGCTTCAAAACATGCTGTGGGGGGATTCCATGCCCAACATCATTGGAAATGGAACAGAGGAAGGTGAGATTATTGGAGCCATTTCCAGCACTAGAGCCACAAATTTCCACTACGTTCTATGGTTGTTCAACATCTAAACACTATGCAGATGGCATCACTATTATTTGTTGAGAATGTTTTCAATTAAGGAGGCATCGTGGGATTCAATTCCAAATTGACGGGAGGAGCAACAAGACGAATGCATTTCTTTGACACCACAGATTTGTGGAACCGTGTGTAGACCTGCACGTACACAACAGGTAAGAAAATATGGGGAGATCTAACAGATTAGTCCACAAAGTTTTCATGGCACAATTGAAGGGTATCACATGCCCACATGCTACAAAAATTCTTCAATCTCAGTTCTAAGTGAGCATTCAAGGTGAAGGCAGATAAAGAGGGACACATGTGCAAATTATTGGTACAATAGTCATTTCCCGCTTGGTTCACTTTTGGATTATTGTTCTAGATTTTTCAAATTTTTTATATTGTGTCCAAGTTTATGGTAGCTGGTGAGCACTAGTATTGCAACAAGAATGTTGCAAATCCTGGGCTACCAACTTTACTTTTATCAACTCGGTAGTTCGTAACAAACTTGGAAGCGTTGGTGCTGTATGCACAAGTACTAGTTCTCATTGCAGGTTGTCACTTGGTCAGTCGGTGCAAGATCACTAGGAGCTCAAGCCAACTTCTATAGATCTCAAAAGAAGCTCTATTTGTGATGAAAGAAAGAAAGATTACTCTACAGAAGCTATTCTAATTGCAGAAAGGAAAAAGACTGGAATGTAAAGTAAGACCTAATAAACCCTAATTAACAAGCTAATTCTACTTTTGCCAAAATCACTATGAAAACCATGAAAGAAATGCCATTACCTACTCATGAAATCAAACAACATCTAACCATGCTATTTCTGGAAGTAAATAAGAAAAAAACATATTTTTGGATTTTTATGTGTTTTTATGTAAATTTGACATGCATCTAATTTATTGTGTGTGAGTGTGGCAGCAAACAGGTGGCATTAGAGGGAAGTTTTGGAGCTTGGGGGGATGAAGGATGGTGTGGATGGGTATTAGGAGGTATTAGGTGGCGTTTTGGAGGATTTTCCCACACTCAGCCTTCAAAATAAATCCTACAGGAAAAACTACAGGAGGACACATGGAAACTACAGGAGGAAAATAGGGAAACTATAGGAGGACTACATGAGGAGGCCGAGAGAAATTTTCATTATTTTGAGGGTGTGAGAGTGGGTGGGAAAGGTGGATGAAGGTTGGGATGAGGTGTTAGGGCACCTAAGGTCTACCATGAACCACCAGGAGAGAGAAATATGATTGGGTTTACTCAAGGAGAGAGGAAGAAGTTCTAAGAAAAATGAAGGAAAGTAAGGCAGAATTGAGGTGAGGTTTGGGAGACCTATAGGGCATGGATCTGATGGGAGATGTGATTGATGATAAGCTTGCCTACTGTTGGAAGAGATCTGCTGCATAGAAATTGACAGTCAACCAAGATGATCAAGCAAGCAATGAAATGAGTGCATCTAGAAAAACAAAGTTTTGCATAAAAAGGTCTAAACTATGATGTATGAAAGGAAATGTTGAGAAATGCTGCAATAAAGGAAAGCATGAAAGGGGACTATTGAAAATCAAGAAGTGAACATGATAAAGGAGATCTAAAGCAAAGAAAAATTGGACTACTAACCTACTAAAGAGCTGCAAACACTAGAAGTCCTATCAATGAGGAAAATCTGTGTTTTTGGGGCAGCAAGAGAGTCTTTGCCTCAAATCGTGGTCTCAGAGAGAGGAAGAGAGGCCATGGCACTATTGCTAGCCTTTTGAATCTTTTCTGATTGCTACTTAACCTGCTACAGAAAGAACAAATGGAAGCAAAATACTAAATCATCAAAAGCAATCTATTCTTAACCATAAAGGAAATACATCTAATAGCAAATTAATCTACAAACTGAAGTAAAGCATACAAATAAAAGTCAAGAGAAGCTTGGCTGCTTGGATTGGGCCCTAACCCAAGAGATTCAGCCCTCTGAGGTAACTCAGTGCTAGCTCAAAAAGAAATCCATCTTCATTATCAAAAAATATAACAAGATTACATGAAACTGTCACAAGATAATAAGCTCGAAATTTGAGTAGAGTTTACATAAGCAGAAAAATTCCAACCCTAGTGAGGTCCTAGGCCTCTCAACTTCTACATTTGAAGCTACCAACAACTTCCTTAAAATTAGGGAGGCTTGGCTCCCAAAACTTGAGATAATTATCAATCATCTTCCACTTACTCAGCTGCCTTCTTAGTGCATGATTTGGCTGCTAGTACTCCAAGCTGAATGAAGGGGAATTCAAAGTGAGGAGAAATTGAGGAGGATTCCCTCCTATAATTCCTCTCCTCTGTCTACTTTGAATTATTGTTGTAGTTTTTCCATTAACTCCTTGACTTTGACCTTGAAATCCATCAATAATCTGCATTAAATACATGTTATACCACATGGAATAATAACTAACCCACTCACTCTATAAGCATAAATATAATCAGAAAATCATACAATAAGCTAAGAGAATGGTTGATTTGACTAGGTTAGGAGATAAAATGAGCCCATATAATTACCCATTTATGAGGCTCGTCATCACCCCCCTACTGAAGGTGTTGCTCATCCTCTAAGCAACCTAGTCAATCTCTTCATCTTTTATGGCCGTGGTGGCCTCTCTAGCATCCCAAGCTTTAGATGTGGTCTACTCATGTTTGCCATAAAATCCTACCTTTCTGTTTATGTCCTTCCACTGCTCCTCCTCTTCTTCATCTCTTCTGCCTTCCAACATGCCTAATAGGAGTGGAGGACTTAGTTTGAGGCCAATCCAGTTGACCTTCAGCCTTTGCATGGAGCACTTGTACATTGGCACTCTTTTTAATGCCTCCTTCAATCTCATGGGGGAATGGTATTCCCTGATCTGCAAACTGTGGGGTAAGGTGGTTCATCTCCTCATGCATGCATGCACATAGTCATCCCCAAGTAGCCTTAGAATATCTTCAAAGTGTGCAATTTCTTGTGCCTGATTGGCTAGATATCTAGGGGCAATATAAGGGTCATTATCAAGCAGGTTGTGTGTGCTAATGAGTGCCATAGGATTTGATGGATTAGCTCTTATCATTAATGGCTCATCCTACACTTTTATCATCAATATTTTCATTTTTGTTGTCCTCAATTCTTCATGGTTCATCCATGAGGCCATGGCCATTAATTGCAGATAACCTAGCTTGACATTTGGGTCCCACACATTCATGTCTATGAGGGCCATATTGTGTAGGTAGAACTTTTCCATCTTTGCTTTATCCTCTGAGGTGCTTTGGTCACACAGATCCATGAATTGTTTGTAGTATTAGAAAGGCATTGTGCCTCTTTGTGCCAAAGTATTTATCTGGAATTGAAGCCATTGGTCCTTCAGATAGAGGCAATAATATTTGGCTGGTGTTATTCATTGTAATGCCTCCATGGATAAGCTAGCCATGTATGCCAAATGAGTCTCTTTCTCTTGCAGTTGCCTCCTTAGTATTTCATTCTCATTCTCAAGGTGGCTTCTTATGATGGCTTCTCTGTCTCTGAGAGCACTTGATTATCTACCCATTTTCCTGAGTTTGTTTTCCATATGGCCAACATCCTCAACTCCTTTGGATTTGGCTATCTACATCCACCTATGTGTTCTCACTCTTTCTTTCTCCAGTTCGAAAAACAGTGGAATTGCAAATTTCTGTGGCAATATCCTACCTCCCTCAAAGTAGATTATAATAGGAGGTAAGACTAGGCTGGGGGTCAGGTTCTTGTAGCTCTTGTCCTTCCCCCTTCACCTCTGGCTATCCTCCTATCCTTTCCTCAAGATTTTGGGTCTCCTGTAGTCTGGAAAGTGTCTCCTGTAGGACTGACTGAGCCTCCTGTAGGTCTGGTTTTGGGTCCTATAGTACTGCCTTTCCCTTGCATGTAGAAGATCTTGGTGTCCCCCTTTCATAGGTTATAGGTGTCTTGGAAGGATATTCTTTCACCTTGGCAGATGGTGAATCTTTAATGGTAATGGGAACTTTTAAAAAGGGCTGAGGTTTGCCTATTTTAATTCTTGGGCTCTTCCTTGCCCTGAAATACATGGAGGTCTTTCTTTTCCTATTCTGCTTTGGCTTGACTGGTGTACTGAGGGCAGTGAGGGCAGTTGTTGCTCCTCTTTCCATAGTCTCAGGGGACTCTTCTCCTTGCTCTGCCTTCTCTGCCTCCTTTTCTCCCTCTTCTATCTCTTTTTCTGTCCCTTCAAATTTTCCCTCCTCTGTTTCTTTTCCTTCCTCCTTCCTTTCATGCTTTGTTGTGTCACCACTGGCTTCATCTTCTCCTCCTTTTTGTTCTTCCTCCACATTGACAGTAGGATTGACATCATAGGTTAATGCCTTTATGTCATCCTCAGCTGTCATATTTTGGAAAACTTCCCATGCTATAGGGAGTGTAAAGGTATGGAGGGCTTCCTCTACTAGGCTTTTGATTAATCCATGGTGAGCTAACTGCCCTGAATTTCCTGCTTTTACCTTTGTGCTGGAGTCAATGAGGGACTCAAGGATAAAGTAAGGGATACTGAACTTTTGCGGTGTTGGGGTATCCATCCCATATCTCAAGTCATGGAGGATTCTAAAATGATATCCATAGAAATGTTGTGCCTCCCCTCACAGGAAATGTATTTGATTACTTGGTGGCTAACCTCATGTTGTGTGTGGAGCCTAATTATCTTATGTATTCAAAGGTATCACCGCATTGGACCCCAGTTTGAAATGGAGCGGCAACGCCTCTCGGAAAATATTTGTTGTAGGGGGGGTCCAGGGGGGGCGGCTGTGACCTTTTGGGAACCCCACCTTGGCGGGGGGATTAGGGGCAGTGCCCCCGAAGCTTAGAATAGATGTAAAATTTCCTTGTAAAATATTATAATTTCGTAGTCAATCTGGGTCGTTCATTAGGCAGAGATCTAACGGTAGAAGTTATGTTTAATTTGGGGTTTTTTGCCCTAGAAGGCAACCCCTCCCTATATATGAGGGAATTGTATTGTGTCTATGTAGATCGGTATTCTGAGTGAGGAAGAGAGAGGAGATTGAGAGTGAAGAGGGAGTTACAACAGATCTGGTGTAGGTTGTATCTCTTCATTTTGTTGGATAATATAAAGAGAAGGACTGGCTGTTTCTTCGTGGACGTAGCCCAAACTGGGTGAACCACGTATATCTGTGTCTCTCTTGTTTTATGCGTTTTCTGTGTTTATATTTCTACAATATTTTATGTGTTCCATTGCTCTGTAATATATAATATTCTAACACCTCATCCCATGGATATGGTATACTATCCCTTTTAATTCCATTTTTATCTTCAATAAGGGTTTCATTATTTTGGAAAAAATTCTTCTTGGCAGCCTGGCCAATTGGTTTCTCATCTTTACTCCAAGGCAGCCCAAGAGGAAGGGTAGTGACCCTACTGATGAATTCAGGGGTTATTTTAATGGAGAGGCCTCTAATGGTTACAGTGGCATGTGTTCTTGTGTGAGGGACCAGAGAGAGATAAAATTATTGGGCAATTTCATCATCAAACCCTCGAAATTTCTCAAAGAAATTCATTCATTTTGCCCTTGTGAATATGTCCACCACTTGAGGATGTGCATGGAGCCTAGTGGAGTTATTGGGCTCCTTTCTCATAAAACCTCCTATCATACTATCTATACTCTTTTGGAAAACCAAATATGGAGGTGGAGACAAAGACTTTTGAGAAAAACAGAGAAACAGAGGGGACTGTGTTTTTTTTTAAATAAACAGATTTTTTTTATGTATTTTATGCCCTCCTAAAGACTTATTTCATCCTCAAATTGAGATCACTTCTTTCATATATTGATATTCAACATGGGGCATGCATGAAACCTACCTCTTCAGATTGAAATTCGTGACAAAAACCTTGTTTTCTCCCTTCAAAATGACTCACTGCCCCTCCTATAGAAGCTTGTTGTCCCTCTTGTAGATTTGTTGTAGGTGCTCCTGTAGAAAATGCCGAGAGAAAATATAGGGAGGAAATAGATGGAGGATGGTGTTTATGAGGCTGTGGGGGCACAAGAAAATTGTTGTGGCTGAGTTATGAGGAGAAAATGAAGAAAAGTTGGTGAGAATGCGCGGGGAGGAGTGCTCATTACTTTTTATGGCTATTTTCGGTTATGAGTGCTGAGCTGGCAAGGTGTACGTTGGCCACATTCAAACCGTTGGTCCCCACCTACTTGGTCATCGTGGCCCCTCCTCGTAATCATCCCTCATTATTGCATCGGAGTTCACACTTCCTCCCACTACCTGTCCTTGGCATCTTGTGCTTGAGTTGACTATGCGCACGTGTGAGTGACATCTTGGATAAGTGGAATCAACTAAATGAAGGTGGCCAAGTTAACTAGCCACCTTTCCCTCATTCAGTCTCAACCATATTGTTGCCTTTGTATGGATCCTAATTACACAAATGCAAATAGAGGAGTGACTTAGTTACTTACCTATGATCCGAGTGTATTTGTTGTGAGGTGTTGTGGCTTTCTCTGTTACATGTCATCATTTTCCTTTATGCATGTTGTCTCTGCTTGTTGATGTGTGGTTGTGTGCTTGTGTAGGTACTTATCTTGCTGGAGCTGAGCTTCATGTGACTTTTCAACCTACATGTGTGCACTCTCTTGCTGCTGGTGCTAAACTTCTATGGGATCAACTGCTACAGGAATTCGTATAGGAGCTCCTATAGAAAAAATAGTTTTGGAAGAAAAAGGTACAGTGGGGTGAAAGAGATGCCAAAAATAATGGAGGAAGTTGTGGAGAAGTTGTTTTGTTCATTTCCATTTCCCAATAACATTCCATCTTACCTGGAACTTTACTCGACATGTTCTCCTTCATGCCTATCAAGCACTACCCTTTTTCAAGATTCTATGGCATTCCTACCACTCTAACCTCTTTAGTCCAAGATCCCCAAGCATCCAATTTGAAATTTAAAGATTGAAAACCATTGCAAGAGGAAAACAAAGGCAATTATTTCAAAAGGACATGAAATTCACAACAATAGTTGTTCACAAAATAATAAGTAAAACAACATCATAAACAATACCAAAACCAACATTATAACCAAGAAGAAAAACCAACATGATAGCCAAAACAAAAAACCAACATTACCATGCACAACTCTAAAACAAAATGATATCAAATTAAGAAGACAATAAATTAAGCCATAACACATAAGCATAAAATAAGCAGTCCCCAAAATAAACTCAATCTCCATGACTCCAACATTTATGGCACTCTCAGCCATCATATAATGCACATAGGTGCATATGTACATTTGCACATTCATGTACCAAAATCAGTTCAATACTTCTTCACAAGTCTCACAACAACCTTGAAGTCTTATATTCCCCAAAATTTCATAGGGTACCCTTTTCAACACACACACATGTCAAGGAATTTGAGGGAATCCCCCCTCCTTCTTGGCATCCTGCATCGTTGATGCTTGTTCTCATTGCTTATCAGGGATATTTCATTTATTCTCATGCCTGTGGGGAAAGTGTTATAGACATTTTTGTGCCTCGCGTCAAGGAGCATGGAATGTCAATAATTACAGGGATCCTCAGTCCCTAAATATGTTGTTCTTACCCCTAAAAGAACAAGGTCATCAAACAACAGCACTTCCAATCAGTTCTCCACCTGAAAACACTTCAAAACAGGCTTATTTTGGATCATGTCAGCTGCTTAACTGAGCATCTGCGCTGTATTGCAACTGTCCCACTCTGTACCTGCGCTGGAAGTCAAAAACAATGAAGGCTACCTGCGCTGGGCGAGATTGGCCAAGTGGCACAGTCATCCTGCAAGGTGTCAATTGCCCAGGAAGCTTCCAAAATGACACTTGGTTCATGAGATTCGCCCTGTGATGAGTAAGAGGTACTTGATCACCATGTGTAAGCAAGGACCTCCAAGTGGACACACGAACTGAAGATTAACTGAAGATGGAGAGGACACTAGTCAGCTATATGCCAGCCTCCAGCTGACTCATCCTTTCCTCTTCCCTCCTATATATAGAGCTCTTCTATGAGGTCTAGGGAGGCTGGAATTTTGTATAAGCAAGGAGGTGCTGTTGGTATACCGCCAGGATTATTGGGTGATTGTTTTACTAGAGGTGAAGAGGAGAGTTCTTGCTGCCGAGGAAGTGCTGCTGGATTGGATCCAACATCATTGGTTGTAACTTCCTCTGGAACCCTGTTACTTTCTATCAATAAAGTTTGCATGTTCTCCTATATACTTGTTTTACATAGATGCTTTGTGTTTACATGTATATTTGATGCACCCTAATCCATGCTTCAGTTATGAGTACATGTATCTTGTAGTTCGCTCTCTTGTTTTGTGCAGGATCTGTATGTAGCTGGATCGGCTAGGAGAGCAAAGAGCTGGGAGCAGGATACAAAGAGAGAAGGACAAGGATCGACTAAGCGCAAGACACCAGGTTGGTTGACCTTCTTACTATTCTCTCTGTACTTTCATAAAGTGGAACATGAAAACTTTATCATTCAGTTGTTGCTAAAGACTGTCACCTTTAGAAGGGTTAGTGTCATCCGCATCGGATACTTTTCCCCAGTGGAGTCGCCAGTTTGTTGTGGGGAAAAGTATCCGATGCACCTCCTCAGAACCGTATCGACGCCCCGACGGTAAAGTGTATCACCGACGATCATGTAGTCTTTTGATTGGTATCGTATACGTTTCCGTTCTGAGTGTGAGGTATTAGGCCTAAATTTTTGGGTTTGGAGATAAACAATGATATCTCCATACCACTCATCGCTTACTGATATCAGAAACAAATTTTCATCCACGATTGACTCTTCTGATGTTTCATCGTTGGACGACGATGGGAGATCGCACAATAATTCCGCGAAAACTAGAGCTTTCTTCGATTTGGATTTTACAAAATCTAAATCAAACTCTTGAAGGATGGCTATCCATTTTGAATATTTGCCCCCAAGCAACTGTCGCGACAGTATATATGTCATGGGATTGCAATCTGACAAAACGGTAGTTTTCCTAAAGAGGACATAATGTCGAAACCTTTGAATCGCTTGAATAGCAGCAAGCGCTAGTTTGTCAACATAGGAATATTTACTTTCTGTATCATTTAAGTTTTTACTTAAATAATATATAGGATGTTCAATTCCATTGACTTCTTGCACCAAGACCATCGCAATGGTCGTATCTGCTGCAGCTAGATACAGGTTAAAATCTCTTTGATAGTCCGGGGCGTACATTAATGATGCTCTTACTAGACAATCTTTCAGAGCGTCAAAGGAAGCTTGCGCAACCTGGTCCCAGACAAAAGGTACATCCTTTTTCAAAAGATGAGTGTAACCTTTGGCAAGTTCTGCGTAATTTGGAATGAACCTCCTCAGAAAGTTTGCTTTCCCTTGGAGTTTCTGAATCTGAAGTAAATTTGAAGGTGGAGGCAAATTAATGATTGCCTGAACCTTACAGGGGTCGAGACGAATCCCATCCTTAGAGACAACAAAGCCAAGTAAACAACCAGAACCAACGCAAAACACACACTTGTGCGGATTGAGTCTTATCTTATAATGTCGGCAACGCAGAAATATTGCTCTCAAATGCCGCGGATGATCAGTCTGTTTTCGCGAATGAGCCGGAAGATCGTCGAGATAAGGTTGAACAATGTTCTTGATGTCATGAAAGGCATAATTCATTGCCCTCTGAAACGTCGCCCCTGCGTTCTTTAAACCAAAGGGTAATTTTCGATAAGCGAATGTGCCCCACGGACAGATGAATGCAGTCTTAGACTGGTCCTGTGGGCGGATATTTATTTGATTATACCTGGAAAATCCATCCATAAAGGAAAAGATTTCACATCCGGCGCATTCATCAATTATCTGGTCGATGAAGGGTGTAGGGTAGTTGTCCTTTGGACAAGCTTTGTTTACATCCCTATAGTCGACGCACACTCTTATCGTCCCTTGTTTTTTCATAACAGGGACAATATTCGATACCCAATCGGTTAGAGGAACCGGGTAGATGAATCCAGCATGGAGGAGTTTTTCAACTTCCGCCTTAATGGCAGCGGATTTCTTCGGATGTACCTGCCGAAGCCGTTGTCTTACTGGTTTGACATCAGGATACATTTTAATTTCATGTTCAACTATGCTCGAGTCAATGCCTGGCATTTCATCATATGACCATGCAAAGACATCTCTAAATTCGCGAAAGAGAGCACTATATATTTCCAGTTCTGAAGGGGAACAACTTTTGCCGACATGAATATTCTCAACAACATCAGATTTTGTCGAGATGTTTATGGCTACGGTCTCTTCAATATTGGATAGGTTTCTCTCTGAATCCACCGTATTTACAGTATTTGTTAGGAATTCAAACACTGAAGGGTGGTATAGGTCGTGATGAGTTTCTTCTTCACACTCTGGAAGAAGGGAACGATGGTGGTGATCATTCCATGGTGCCCCCTCAATCATCATTGATTGTAAGATTCCTTCGTCAGTCCCATGAACTTTTGACCATGGATCTAATGGGGTACCATATTCTTCGGACCTATCTACCCAAACGCTTGACGAGCGTTCATTTGGGCTTGCCTCCCATGCCTGAAACATTGATTGCTACAATATTTCAATAGGGCTAGGTGGCAATACCACTTGATGATCCATGACGACTTTGTCCTCTGCGACCTTTGACGAAGATACCATGTTGCATGTTGCTACAAACGGGATATTCCCTTCATGGAAAGGAGGTGGCAACGCGAAAGTCCCCATCATTGTGGGATCTTTTAGCAAGCCTACTCCTATATCTTTTATCGAATGGTCGCTCCCATGGATCAGGGGAATGCTTCCAGTAACTTGTGAACCATTAGGGAGGAAATTCTGTTGGTCGACGATCGTAATCCCTCCTTCAAACGGGAATGCGATCTTCCTAAAATATGTCGACACTACAGCTGCCATGGCATATATCCATGGTCTTCCCAGTAGGATGTTATAGTCAAGATTGCCATCAATGACTTCAACATCAATCTCTACTGTTTTTCCTCCTAGTTCAACCTTAAAGTTATTTAGGATACCGTACGGAGTGTACGACCTACCGTCAAATGCTTTTAATGTCGTCGAAGATCGCGACAAGGTTGGAGATCCAAGAGTTTTCCAGCAACTCATCGACATGATACATGTCGATGCACCCTCATCAATAATCGTTCTATGAACAGTTTTGTTGAGTGCTTTCACTTGAATAAGGAAAGCTAATTGTGCTGGTAACTGAGGATCATATCCTTTGTGATCAAAGGATACAAGATTGGAATCTTTAGGATCCACTCCACCAATTGCTGATAACAATGCCTGCCTTTGGGATGGGCAATTTTGTAGTACTTCAAGAGTCGACATAGCAGATGGCGATTGGGCCAAATCCTCCACTACATTATAGTGTTGCGCCGCTCTGGCGCGAGGGTTGAATGTCGACTTGTGGACTACTCCCTTAGGCGGCTTTATTGTTAATTCATGCGTGAGGGGGGTTACAGCTTCTGCCGAAGTTGTTGTCGAACTACTGGGTTGATCTTTCCCTTTGTCGTTCGACACCGGCGGATTCCCATAATCTTTATTCCTAGTCGATATCAAAGCATCACTTTGCTTAGAAACCGACAGCATAAGCACTTGAGACGGGGAAGCATTTCCACTATCAACCATATTCTGACCTGGGGCAGGAAACGGATCAGTCAACACAGCTGAAGTTTGGGAACTTTTTAGGAACCTCTTTAACTCAGCTTTGAACGGACAGTTCTTTGTTGAATGATTTTCATCACATATTTGACATGGAGGAAATTGTTTCTTTTGCCCAGGAGGGTTTGAAGAAGTTTTTTGAGGGGATGATCCACCTTGTTTCTTCTTCTTCCCTTTGTTTTGTTTCTTCTTGCTTCCTGGTTGATTGGAGTTTTTGTCTTTATCCGTAGATACAGCGTTTACCTCCAAAGCAAGAATCTCCTGATTTGCTTTTTGATTCGAAGTCTTACGAGCCTTCTTATCCGAATCCCTTGTAGACTTAGCGTTTGCAGTTCCAATCACGCCATCACTGGCATGAGAGTCACTGTTCGATCCGGGAGGAGGAGGGATTGAAAATTCCGGTCTGGGGGCATCAGGTATCTTATCATAGAGCGTACCCGACTGAGTATATACTAAGTCCAAATATTGAGCACGAGCAATAACCTGCTCCTCTGTTACGACGCCTCCCTTGGCCACATCTTCTGTAATTGCCGGCAGAAGCGACTTTATAAACCACTCAGCTAATAGCTGATCTAGAACATAGGTCTTTACCATTCTGCGACGACGACGCCACTCATGTATATGATCAGATATATGTGTGGCCGTTGTCTGCTTGAAATTGGTCAAGATCTCTGTTCCAGTTTCGTACCTTATAGGTAACTGAAAGTGTGTTAAGAAAGTCGTGGCTAGGGAACTAAAATTGTCGAAAGAGGCTCTAGGTAATTCAATATACCATTTGGCCGCCGGACCAGTCAATGTCCTCTGGAAAAGGCGAAGCCTTATCGAATCATCATTCAAGGTATTCGACGAACACCACAGATGGAATGTCATCACATGATTCGACGGGTCTTCGCCCGGATTTCCATTGAATTTAGGAATGTCCGAAGGAAGTTTGTGAGGAATCGCTGGCCACCAATGGGCATAGGCGATTGGATCGTTCGTCAAACGATGTAAATCTGGTAATTCTAAAGTTGCCACGAATGGCAACTGTTGATTCAGGTTTGGCGAGGCGTACCCTGGATATGATGGAATCGCCTGAGCAGTAGGTCTTTGCACACCAGCATAATGCAACTGATGTTGATATGACTGATATGGCTGGTGGGCTTGGCCACTGTAAAGTGGTTGGTTTAACCCGTTCTGAATATAGGGTTGCCCACTATTTGCAAAGATCTGTTGCTCAGATCCCTGGTACACCTGTTGAAACTGAGGTTGTTGGTATTGCACCATCCATGGTTGTGAAGCCATGTTTTGTTGTGCGACACTGACCGACGGACCAAGATGCGGGGTTATAGTCCCCATTTGTATCTGTGTCGTCCCGGCAATTGGCGATTGTGGTTGTGTTGCGGGGTCAATAGGCTGTTGCATTACAACTTGGGGTTGACATACAACAGGCATCGATTGAACTTGCGACACGGTTACAATTGCTGGCGTCGTCGGGATACTAGACATAGGTACAGATTGTTGCATAGAATATACAACTCTCGGTTGTTGGGGTAACATAGGCACCCAACCACTCGTCGTTACTTCAGTCAAACCTGAATGCGGTTGATAACTGCCGTATGGGTATCCCCCCGAAAGGGGAAGTGAAAAAGCATATTGCCCCCCATACGGTAACAATCTGGAGCTCAAGGGTATAGATGGCCTTTGAGGACTGGATGGTCCAAAATGATTCCCAAAGGGGTCAATTTGTCTAGTTTCAACATAAGAATTACCGGGTATTATACCGGAAGAACAAACTGGAACAGACCAAGTTGTCATAATAGTCCCTGGGTGGACTCCTTCTAGCTGATGAGAGCTAGTCGGGACGGCTGGTATGCCGGCAAACATCGTTGGAATGGCAGCAGGAGCTTCTGCTGTCGCTGTGTCGTTTGGCACAGTCCTAGATGTCGACGGTTGTTCAGACATTTTAAGTCTATCCAATAAACTTCCTAACGATTCTTCAGGAACTTCCAGTGGCGATAGACAAACTTCTGATGCAGAAGGAAAAAGAGTGGTACCTACTCCAAAATGAATTGGAGTATTTGCTTGCTGGTCCTCTACGATTTCCTCTATTGCAATCAGACCAGGAGGAAGAGGCAGACCGTCAGGTCCGTAAAAGATTTCTGGTGCCGAAGAAGGGGTTGCTTCGACAGCAACAGTTGTTTGAACAACAAGACTCTGTGGACCGGTTTCAGATGGAACTGGTTCAGTTATGCAAGTACTTGTTTTCAGACTAGGATCAGTACAACTGTCCTTCTGTTGCTGTTGAACTTCTTCAATAGAGGCAGGGATTCCAGAAATATTGGGAGTGACCAGAATCTCGGATGTTGTTGGAACTTCCGTTCTAACTTTAAAAGGAGATTTTGACCTGGTCAAGCGAGTTCGCTTCGTCCGTACTACTCTCGGTTCCGGAGACAAAGGTGGTTGACTCGCAAGTCTCCCTGAACGACGGGGTTTTAATTGACTTTCCTCCACGGTTGCGGATTACTTGATCAACTAAAATACAAAAAAGGGGATTATGTTTCCGTATTGAATGAATTTTATTAGACGCTTTTAGACACAACTTTGCTTTTTCATGTTTTAAGAGTCGAGAAAAAGCTAAAGATGACTCTAGTCGCCTTCGATGTATTAACGAGCCCGAAGTGACAAATGCTCGGTTGGACCTTTTCAATTATAGAGTTTGAAAAGAGCCAAAAGAAACTGCTCTGGAGATCTAGGCAGAGGGTGTGCCAAACCTTTCGCGAAACCACAGAATACGTTTTACGGTACGGGTGGTCGATCTTCGTGAATGCTGTGTTCACTGCATCGCGATCAGTAGGGCGGTCGACACGGCTTCCTAAGGATAAAGGATAATTGCCTATAGGGGTCTCCCAATATACGCGACGGTACGCGGGAGCTCAAATCCGTATTAGTGCTATCGTCCCTCAGGAGGAATCACCCACCTTCGTAGAGATCGACAGTCACTACGTTTAACGACGCCGGAACACGTCTCTACCTAGACCTCTATTGTGAGCGTTATGTTACAATGCGTTGTTAGATTCATTCAATATATTTTAAGTTGATCTTGTTTATCAGTTTGTCTTTCAGGATCACCACGAGATGTATTGGTACAAATTCCTAAATGCAGCTAAAATGATAAGCAAGCTTTCACAATCTTTTTAGCTTTGAAAATCCTAGCTACTGAAGGGAGAGAAAAACAATATCTTTCCACACAGAGCACAAAGCACAAACTAATGCACTTTCTCCTAGATCAGACACCCAAACTTATCAAAAATGCAAATGCAAGATGCATGTATTTCTTTTCTTTTCCTTTAATGTTGATGCTAACAAAAGGAAAACTGTTGTATGACTTTCGAATTCAATTTGAAGTGTAAACAAACAAGTATTGTCTAAATGAAAAGACGCTTTACAGGTACTTGTTTTACACTAAAAATGTATGAATTCAAACCATAAAGCAAAAAACAAACCAACTCAAACAGCCATGAACAGTAATAACACTAACTCATAAGATCGCAAAGATACTTTTACAGCTCAGGATCTAAGAGGCCACAGCTACTAGGTTCGCTTTTCACAATGGGAAATTGTAAATGAAACAAGAAATACTGAAAGAACGTTTACAATTTCATCACACAACTGAGGCGGAATAAAGTCAAGGAGAAGTGGTTTACAGCAAGTACAATAACCAGCAAGCAATCAGCCAAAAACAAGTGCAAACAGGGCCAAGACACAAAAGGAAGACTGAGCAAGACAAGGGCTAACTGGACCAGCGCAGGTTCTAGTCTGCCAATCTCACTCTCAGCGCAGTTCCCGAAGGGAGCACCTGCGCTGTAATGCAGACTGCCTGTGGACAGCCTGCACTGACTTACGAGAGTTACGTCTGCTAAGAATTCCGGGTCATAAAAAGCTCAAAAATGCACTGTATTTGCTGAAATAAAAAGCTATAGGTCAAGTACAGGCTAAGGGATGATCAAGAGGATAAAGATCTATCACAAAGAGTAAAGATTCATCTGTAGATTAGCTCTTTAAATCTTGAATTTGCTCAGCAAAGGAGCAAGAGTAGCAGTCCCTCTACTTCGCTTTTGATATAGTCAAAAGCTTTTCGATTTGGTACTCTTTTCTTCAAGAAATGAATAGCAAAATACTACAAACAACAACAAGATACTAGGCTCCCCAGCGGAGTCGCCAGTTTGTTGTGGGGAAAAGTATCCGATGCGGATGACACTAACCCTTCTAAAGGTGACAGTCTTTAGCAACAACTGAATGATAAAGTTTTCATGTTCCACTTTATGAAAGTACAGAGAGAATAGTAAGAAGGTCAACCAACCTGGTGTCTTGCGCTTAGTCGATCCTTGTCCTTCTCTCTTTGTATCCTGCTCCCAGCTCTTTGCTCTCCTAGCCGATCCAGCTACATACAGATCCTGCACAAAACAAGAGAGCGAACTACAAGATACATGTACTCATAACTGAAGCATGGATTAGGGTGCATCAAATATACATGTAAACACAAAGCATCTATGTAAAACAAGTATATAGGAGAACATGCAAACTTTATTGATAGAAAGTAACAGGGTTCCAGAGGA
The DNA here is from genome assembly GCA_031772625.1 of Pinus tabuliformis. Taxonomy (NCBI): domain Eukaryota; kingdom Viridiplantae; phylum Streptophyta; class Pinopsida; order Pinales; family Pinaceae; genus Pinus; species Pinus tabuliformis. Next base: position 586,496,768 of record CM062817.1, read on the forward strand.
AGTTACAACCAATGATGTTGGATCCAATCCAGCAGCACTTCCTCGGCAGCAAGAACTCTCCTCTTCACCTCTAGTAAAACAATCACCCAATAATCCTGGCGGTATACCAACAGCACCTCCTTGCTTATACAAAATTCCAGCCTCCCTAGACCTCATAGAAGAGCTCTATATATAGGAGGGAAGAGGAAAGGATGAGTCAGCTGGAGGCTGGCATATAGCTGACTAGTGTCCTCTCCATCTTCAGTTAATCTTCAGTTCGTGTGTCCACTTGGAGGTCCTTGCTTACACATGGTGATCAAGTACCTCTTACTCATCACAGGGCGAATCTCATGAACCAAGTGTCATTTTGGAAGCTTCCTGGGCAATTGACACCTTGCAGGATGACTGTGCCACTTGGCCAATCTCGCCCAGCGCAGGTAGCCTTCATTGTTTTTGACTTCCAGCGCAGGTACAGAGTGGGACAGTTGCAATACAGCGCAGATGCTCAGTTAAGCAGCTGACATGATCCAAAATAAGCCTGTTTTGAAGTGTTTTCAGGTGGAGAACTGATTGGAAGTGCTGTTGTTTGATGACCTTGTTCTTTTAGGGGTAAGAACAACATATTTAGGGATTGAGGATCCCTGTAATTATTGACATTCCATGCTCCTTGACGCGAGGCACAAAAATGTCTATAACAGAAAGCCCCTTTTCCGATGTCCTTCCCCAGAATTCCAACATGAAATTATCTATGTTATCACCTAAATTGACCTCAAGCTGAAGGGAGGCAATGCCAGGGTAACCACAAACCAAGCTTAGCCAAGTAGCTAGCCCTACTAGGCTGGGAGAGGGCTCTCTCCGTAAGGATCTCAGTCAAGATGAATGGATCAGGTAAAGGATTTTAGGCTAGATATAGTAGCATGAAAGTTTTGATTGGATTTTGTAGGGGTTTTTCCGGATCAGGAGGAGCTGGGCAGTTTAGGTCTAGGAAATTAGGTCAGAAATGCAAGTTGTTCTATGGGGCAAGGTAGGCATAGGCTTTAGCACTCTTGGGCTTGATGGGGTGATATTTTTTAGACTAGTGAGAAGCTAAGAAGGGCATGTTATAATCATGGATCCTTCTTGGACTGCAGAAAACATGAAATGGTGAATGGTTTCCTAAGGCAGAGCACTAATGCAATGGATTCTACCTATCAAACTTGAAAACATTTGATTATAAGTAATGAAATGATTGATGGCATACATAAAACATAAAAACATATAATCACAGAATAAGTAATTATACTAGAACTCCATATCACAAGGATCCCATAAAAATAGTTGCAATTCTTATTAATCTCCTACCAAACTGCTTACAAAGGTGTGAAATCAAGCTCTAAGCATCCACACTGAGTCCAACCAGTAAAATGACTGAGAAACTACATGATATAGGCCTCAAAACAACTAATCCTAGCCTCAAGGGTCAAATCCATGAGAGGAGGAGCAGTTGCATAAAAGACTGAATTGATAGCTAAAGACTAGGGTGGTCAAACTGACTCATCCCTATTATGAAGCAAACTAATTTATTACATGCCATTTAGGCCATTCATTTGATGTATCTACCCTAGGTAACAAAAACACACTTTATTTACATCATCATTATGAATTACATCAGTGAAAAATCAAAATCCCGCAGGTGAAAAGTATTTTCTGAGAGAAACAGTGAAAAATTCGGCTACCTGTCAAATGCGCAGCGCCAGTGTCAAATGTGCAGCACCTAAAGGAAGTGCGCAGTGCTATCTTCAAGGTGAGTTTTGACTACCTTCCTAGTGTCCAAATCAACCTCAGTATAGCTCATTGGAAATCTTATCCTGTCTAGTTTCCAAAAATGCCCCTAGTTTCCAAATTGAGCTTGATTTTCCCCTCTAAAACTGAAATCTCCCAAGGCTTCTCAAACACACAGCAGCTGGCTCAGAAAATAGGCATAAACATGATTTTTAGGTGGTTTTTTGCCTTTTCCACCTAGTATTTTTGACTTTCAAATCTGGAAACATGGTTTTCTTGAGTGTAAATGGTCTTCTGAATCCAATGGTGGTGGCAATTCCTCCAAAAGATGCCCCAAAAAAGTGCGCAACACCCTAGGCGTTGCGCGTTTGACCAAGGGATTGATACAAAAATTACCTGAAGAAAACAAGAAATCTTAAAAAGAAAAAAACTGAGTTTAGGGTCTTCAAAAATGGTTGACATAGCTGATGTTAAAGGTGACTAAGGATGGAGTGAAGCCTCCGCCAATAGGTCAAGCTTTTCCTTCTCCTTCCGCCTTATATGACAAAACCACTTGTGGATTTGTTGTTCCAATAACATTAATTCTATTGCAAGTTTTCCTTTCATAGCTTCTGTCAAATATTTTTCCTCTTGAGTAGCTACAACCTTTTCTTGAGTGGATTTTATCTTGGAACACTAGAAAGATAATGACATTTGTGTCCACATGGATGCAAGCTCATCGTTCTCATCTTCATCACTTTCACTCTGCACATTTCTCTGCCATGGTAAATCCATTTGGGAATCATCGGCAAAATCAGGTTCCAACACCATACCCTATACAACCTTTACTAGTTTCCCCATTTTACTCTCAATTGATTTCTCCATATTCCATCAATATTATAACAACAAATACAACAGACACTACAAAAAGGAAGCCAACCTCCATGTGAAATTTTAGTGAGCCCAGAAGAAATATATAAATTTTGCTTTTGCATCTTTCATCATCAACATCTACCCCAAGATTCATACTTATAAATCTCCAAGTACTTCCTCTCTAGAACCATGAGACCAGCAGCTATAAACCTTTCACCAGCAATATCATTGTCATAGGAGAAGCTAGGATCTCTTTGAGATCTATGGGCTCAAACCTGTGGATTTCCCTCCTTTATGTGGCCTTCTTTGCTCTATGTTTCCCTCTCTGTCTGATCCCTCTTCTTCATTTTGTGGCCTATATTTTTTTTTAAGGCTGAGGTGGTATTAGGAATTTTGAAGAATGAATATGGGGAAAACTGGCCAAACGCGCAGTGCCCAAAGGAAGTGCACAGCGCCTAAAGGGAGTGTGCAGCGCCACTTCAAGGTAACTTTTGACTGCCTTCCTAGTGTCCAAATTAGGCATGGGATAGCTCATTGGAAATCTTGTCAATTCTACTTTCCACCAATTTGGAGCTCATTGTCCCTGTCAAAAGCTCAATCTCCCAAGACAGGTCAAAATGTGAAGAATGAGGCTGCCAAAATGCAGAGTGTTGTTCCAGTAAACTTTTTGGAGTTCTTTCTCAACTCCAAATTGAGCTCATGATAGCTCATTGGAAATATATCTATGTCTAGTTATCATTTGACTCATCAATAAAGTCTTTTGGACATTCTAGCTAGGAGAAATCTTGGTTTTCCCAAAGTCACTCCAGAAGTGCAGCAACTCTCTTGAGGCAAACGATGTTTTGGACATTTATACCGAACCATGAGACTTGTGTAAAAACTGAAGGAGGTTTTTCTTCTTGAGTCTATGATGGACTAAAAACTCTCTCGCTTTTGTCAACTTCATCATTTCTTGCTCAGAAACATCATTTGAATAAACCCTATCCCGATGTGTGGAACAGGGGATTTGTAGAAATGAAGGGAAATGAAGGGGATGAGGGGCTTCTAATTTCTTGACAACAAATTTTGGAGGTAGGGAGGGATATTAGGAAGTAGGGGAAAGTGGAATTTCAAAGATTTAGTGAGGGGAAGGGGTCCAAAAGGGAAAAACACCAGCCTAACCTAGAAAAGTGTCAAATTGTAGCAATAGGCTAGGGTTTGTGGGAAAATGATGAATTTAAGGGATATCAGTGATGGAAAGTGTTTAAGAAGGTATTTTAAGGGTAGGGGAAGGTGTATGAGCATTAGGATACAAGTTTTGTTGATTATTTGAGAATACAAGGAAAACTACCCTCAAAACCCTAGGAGAGGGAAATGAGCCTTACCTAAGCACAATTTAAGCACAAACAAGGTGTAAATGACCCATTGGAACTTGAAATAATGATGACAACTCTTTGGATGATGGTACACTCATCTGAATGGTGACATGGATCAATATTGGAAAACTTTGGAAGGAGTGAAAACAATCCTAGACCTAAAACAATCTTAGACCTAATACCTAGTGACCAAATTTTACTTGAAGACTCATTGAAATGACAAAATTTGACTTTGACACCCTAAGACCACTTTGTAAGAGCATGTTTGATCACTAGTGGAAGGCTGCAAAGACTGACTCTAACATTGGCTCCATTGGGGATGGTAGCTCCTTGGAGGTGCCAAGAACACCATAGACCAAGTAGCCTTATCCACTGGGCATGGAGTAAAAAAAAAAAAACTCAAGCTGAAATTACATGACTGAATATTGATGACTCAAAGACACAAACTGACTCGAAACTGACTTGAAATTAACTAAAAAAATGACTCAAGACCTATTTGAAACAAGTACTTACAAAAATTATTAATGGTAGAAAACCATTGAGATTTGAGGGCTTCAAATACTAATGACAACCACCTACCTACTGAAGAAAAATGTACAATCATGTGAAGTGAACCTTCCAATGTAACCAATCCAGCAGATGGCTACTCACTGAAATTCTTCTCTCACTTTCCTCAAGCAGGCAGAACAATGTACATGTAGGCAACTCACAATAACAACTGAAACCAAGGCTTATGCTAACAAACCAGGCAACATTCATCTTCTCGAACACTTGCAAAAGAATGCTAAAGGGATCTTGAAAATCCTGAAGCACTAGCTTGTCTTGAGATCCAACTGAAAAAATACAAGTACTCCATTCATTCTGATATGAAAGAACAGTTGGTTGTTGATTGATAGGAAGGCATAGAGAAGTATAAGCTTCTGCTATCTGAGTGTTGGCTGTAAATTCCTCAAGCATGAGAAATTTTGACTCGATTTCTGGCATATTGTCTCTCTCAGGCTCATACTCCTCAATTTCATAGTCTAAGTCATTCTTAAATAGAAAACACTCTTCAAGATTGTCTGGATATCTTCGGCAAAATCACATAATCAATCTTTTGTCGACGCGTTTCGAACCAACCAGTGTGGTTCATCGTCAGGACAAGTTGCAACCCTATCATCTTCATGAAAGAAAACAATATCTGTCCATTGATCTATAAATCTAATTTCAAGACTGCCCTCATTTTCAAAAGTGGAAGAAGCTTCACTAACACCTTCTTGACGATGTGAACACGGCAAACCTGCATTAGCTTGGGCTGTAACATGATCTTTAAGGAGTTGATCTATCTCATCTTCAGACAGAGGAGATAGTAATTTTTGTTTTCTTTTGCTAAAACAATAATTGTCTTCTTGAAATAACAATTCAAAACATGAAATATGAGAATAAAAATCTGAATGACAGTCCTCAATTCCCTGGTCTTCTAAAATTTGAATACATTGTTGGTCATCTTAATATGACATGGCAACTAGATTGTCATGTTTCTTATCGCACTCATTAGTCATATGAGGGAAAAGTTCAGATAGTTCTTAAAACTCAAAACTGACACTTCTATCATTTACCACTGAGTTATCCAAAGAAGATTTTTCACTTACTTGAACAAATATCTCATCTTGTTTTTCATAAAATGACTGGATTACCTCCTCGTGAAGGCTTTGTTCTAATAAAATGAAAAAACGTGGGTCAATAACTTTGTTTTCTTCATTCTAGATGATCTCAACAACATAGCTCTCCTTCATGGGATTCAGAACAAGGCACTCTTCATCATCACGATCTAAATCTAGATCTGAAATAGCCAACTTGACTTTATCACAATCTGAAATTGGAACTTGATTTTCCTGCATACGGTTTCCTGCTATGAGTAGATCTGAAATAAGACCCTGTCTTCCATCATTTTCAATTGTACTAATATCTTGAACCTGCTGCAAATTTTCATGAGCATCTTGATAAGTATCCTCTAAGCTCTCTTTATGTTGCTGAAATGGATTTTCATACAGGGCTTCCATGATCTCATCGTCCATGAAGTCATCATCTTCATAAACTTTCTCAAGATTTTCAATAAAACTATAAACATGTTTACAACAGTTATGAACTAATATTAAGGATGGAAAAGATTCTTTATACCTTTCAAAGAACATGGTATGAAAATCCTTTAAACAGTAAATACAAGCAGGCAGCAAACTTTCATACCAAGATCAAGCTTCACCTTCCAGAGTGGCCATGAATATCTTCATCAAGCAGTCTTCAGGAAAATCAACCTTCAACTTGCGAGTATGCATGTGAAATCTAACCAGATGTAAAGCAACATCATTCCTATCATCATCTTTAAACATAGGCAAATTCCTTTGCCAATCTACCTTAGGAATTTTTTTTAGGAAACCTGGAATGTGATCTCGGCTCATGGGAGCATACCTTCGAGCCAATGAATCCATTTTGATAAAAATGAGTTCACCAAGAAATTCTTCAAGCTATTGGTTCTTGAAGAGTGGAGTTGCCATAAAAATTCTGAACCTTGGGATTTTTCAACACTAGAGTCACTAGGTGAATGATTTCAACCTTCGCATGCATCTGACTGTTGTTCACCATCAACAATCAAATCTAAACTTGATACATTATGCTGAGGAACATAAAACTACGTTCCCCACTATGGTTGCCACTATGTTATCACCTAGATTGACCTCATGTTGAAGGGAGGCAATGCTAGGGTAACCACAAACAAAGCTTAGCCAAGTAGCTAGCCCTACTAGGCCGGGAGTGGGATCTCTCCATAAGAATCTCAGTCAAGATGATTGGATCAAGTAAAGGATTTTAGACTAGGTATAGTAGCATGAAAGTTTTGATTGGATTTTGTAGGGGTTTTGCCAGATCAGGAGGAGCTGGGCAGTTTAGGTCTAGGAAATTAGGTTAGAAATGCAGGGTATTCTATGGGGCAAGGCAGGCATAGGCTTTAGCACTCTTAGGCTTGGTGGGGTGAGATTTTTTAGACTGGTGAAAGGCTAAGAAGGGCATGTGACAATCATTGATCCTTCTTGGACTGCAGAAAACATGAAATGGTAAATGGTTTCCCAAGGCAAAGCATTGATGCAATGGATTCTACCTATCAAACTTGAAAACATTCAACTAGAAGCAATGAAATGATTGATGGCATACATAAAACATATAAAAAAATATAATCACAGAAGAAGAAACTGTACTAGAACTCCATACCACATGGATCCCATAAAAATAGCTACAATTCTTATTAATCTCCTGCCAAACTGCTTAGAAAGGTGTACAATCAAGCTCTGAGCATCCACACTGAGTCCAACCAATAAAATGACAAAGAAACTACATTATATAGGCCTCAATATAACTAATCCTAGCCTCAGGGGTCGAATCCATGAGAGGAGGAGAAGTTGCACAAAAGACTGAACTGATAGCTAAAGACTAGGGTGGTCAAACTGACTCATCCCACATATGAGGCAAATTAATTTATTACATGCCACTTAGGCCATTCATCTGATGTATCTACCCTAGGTAACAAAAACACACTTTAATTACATCATCATTATGGATTACATCAGTGAAAAATCAAAATCCCACTGGTGAAAAGTATTTTCTAAGAGAAACAATGAAAAAATCGGCTTCCTGTCAAATGTACAGCGCCAGTGTCAAACGTGCAGCGCCTGAAGGAAGTGCGCGGTGCCATCTTCAGGGTGAGTTTGACTGCCTTCCTGGTGTCCAAATCTAGCTCAGGATAGCTCATTGGAAATATTATCCTATCTAGTTTCCAAAAATGCCCCTAGTTTCCAAATTGAGCTTTATTTGCCCCTTCAAAACTGCAATCTCCAAAGACTTCTCAAACGTGCAGTGCCCGGCTCAGAAAATAGGCAGAAACATGATTTTTAGGTGGTTTTTTGCCTTTTCCTCCTAGTATTTTTGACTTTCAAATCTGGAAACATGGTTTTCTTGAGTGTATATGGTATTCTGAATCCAATGGTGGTGGCCATTCCTCCAAAAGATGTCCCAAAAAAGTGCGCAACACCCTAGGCACTGCACATTTGACCAAAGGATTGATACAAAAATTGCTTGAAGAAAACAGGAAATGCTAAAAAGAAAAAAACTAAGTTTAGGGTCTTCAAAAATGGTTGACATAGCTGATGTTAAAGGTGACTAAGCATGGAGTGAAGCCTCCACCAATAGGTCAAGCTTGTCCTTCTCCTTCTGCCTTATATGAAAAAACCACTTGTGGACTTGTTATTCCGATAACATTAATTCCACTGCAAGTTTTCCTTTCATAGCTTCAGTCGAATATTTTTCCTCCTGAATAGCTACAACATTTTCTTGAGTGGATTTTATCATGGAACACTGGAAAGATAATGACATTTTTGTCCACATGGATGCAATCTCATCGTTCTCATCTTCATCACTTTCACTCTGCACATTTCTCTGCCATGGTAAATCCATTTGGGAATCATCGGCAAAATCAGGTTCCAGCACCATACCCTCTACAACCTTTACAAGCTTCCCCATTTTAATCTCAACTGGTTTCTCCATATTCCATCAATATTATAACAACAAATACAATAGAGACTGCAAAAAGGAAGCCAACCTCCATGTGAAATTTTAGTGAGCCCAAAAGAAATATATAAATTTTGCCTTTGCATCTTTCGTCATCAACATCTACCCCAAGATTCATACTTATAAATCTCCAAGTAATTCCTCTCTAGAACCATGAGACTAGCAACTGTAAACCTTTCACCAATAATATCACTGTCACAGGAGAAGCTAGGAGCTCTTTGAGATCTGTGGGCTCAAACCTATGGATTTTCCCTCCTTTATGTGGTCTTCTCTACTTTATGTTTCATTCTCTGTTTGATCCCTCTTCTTCACTGCGTGGCCTATATTTTGTTTTAAGGCTGACAAGGTATTAGGAATGCTGAAGAATGAATATGGAAAAAACTGGCCAAATACGCAGTGCCCATAGGAAGTGCACAACACTTCTGCAGAGTGCGCAGTGCCCAGAGGAAGTGCGCAGCACCCAGAGGAAGTGTGCAGCGCTTCTGCAGAGTGCGCAGCGCCTGAAGGGAGTGTGTAGCACCACTTCAAGGCAAATTTTGACTACCTTCCTGGTGTCTAAATTAGGCATGGGATAGCTCGTTGGAAAGCTTTTCAAGTCTAATTTCTAGCAATCTAGAGCTCATTTTCCCTGTCAAAAGCTCAATCTCCCAAGACTGGTCAAAATGTGAAGAATGAGGCTGCCAAAATGTAGAGTGTTGTTCCAGTCAACTTTTGGAGGTCTTCCTCAACTCCAAATTGAGCTCATGATAGCTCATTGGAAATCTCTCTATGTCTAGTTATCATTTGACTCATCAAGAAAGTCTTTTGGACATTCCAGCTAGGAGAAATCTTGATTTTCCCAAAGTCACTCCAGAAGTGCAGCAACTCTCCTGAGGCAAATGATGTTTTGGACATTTCTCCCAAACCATGAGACCTGTGTAAAAATTGAAGGACATTTTTCTTCTTGAGTCTATGATGGACAAAAACCTCTCTCACTTTTGTCAAATTCATCTTTTCTTGCTTAGAAACATCATTTTAATAAAACCTATCCCGATGTGTGGAACAGGGGATTTGTAGAAATGAAGGGAAATGAAGGGGATGAGGGGATCTTAATTTCTTGAGAAAAAATTTTGGAAGTAGGGAGGGATGTTAGGAAGCAGGGGAAAGTGGAATTTCAAAGATTGAGTGAGGGGAAGGGGTCCAAAAGGGCAAAACACAGGCCTAACCTAGAAAAGTGTCAAATTGTAGCAATAGGCTAGGGTTTGTGGGAAAATGATGAATTTATTGGATATCAGTGATGGAAAGTGTTTAAGAAGGTATTTTAAGGGTAGGGGAAGGTGTATGAGCATCGGGATATAAGTTTTGTTGATGATTTGACCATCCAAGGAAAATTACCCTCAAAACCCTAGGAGAGGTAAATGAGCCTTACCGAAGCACAAACAAGGTGTAAATGACCCATTGGAACTTGAAATAATGATGACAACTCTTTGAATGATGGTACACTCAGTCAAATGGTGACATGGACCAATATTTGGAAAAATTTGGAAGGAGTGAAAACAATCCTAGACCTAATACCTAGTGACACCCTAAGACCACTTTTTATGAGCATGTTTGATCGCTGGTGGAAGGTTACAAATACTAACTCTAACAGGGGATTGCTTATTTTATGCTTATGTGTTATGGCTTAATTTATTGTCTTCTTGATTTGATATCATTTTGTTTTAGAGTTGTGAACGGTAATGTTGGTTTTTTGTTTTGGCTATCATGTTGGTTTTTCTTCTTGGTTATAATGTTGGTTTTGGTATTGTTTATGATGTTTTTTTAATTATTATTTTGTGAACAACTATTTTTGTGAATTTCATGTCCTTTTGAAATAACTGCCTTTGTTTTCCTCTTGCATTGGTTTTCAATATTTAAATTTCGAATTGGATGCTTTGGGGATCTTGGACTAAAGAGGTTAGAGTGGTAGGAATGCCACAAAATCCTGAAAAGGGTAGTGCTTGATAGGCATGAAGGAGAACATGTCGAGTAAAGTTCCAGGTAAGATGGATTGTTATTGGGAAATGGAAATGAACAGAACAACAAGTAAGAATGAAAACAATATCAATGCGAAGAAATTGTACAGCGTATGCTTGGCCTCAATTAGGGATCCATTTAAACCCTAAATCTATTTGGTCACAAGCTAATGGATGTTGTGGCCATGATTAAGTAATTTAACTGCCTAATGGGCTTATTGGTTCCATGAGAATAATGGATAAAGACATGTGCAACCAGGAAACTGGAAAGAAGGGAGTTCTCTTAACCCTTGATTATATTTGCACACGTACTTATATGTTGCATACATGATTATGTTGATGGACACTTATATATTGCATAATTGATTATGATGACAGATACTTATATATTGAATATGTGATTATGTTGATGGATACTTGTATGATGCATCCATGATTATGCTAATGGATGGTTGCATATGGCATACATAATTATTTTGATATATATATATATATATAGATGAAAATTCCATTTTTTTCTAACTAGGTTGTTAGAGGTCATTTGAATGAAGGCATAACTGCTCAAAAGAAAAAGAAAAATTATTCAAGAATATGGATGGCACGAAAATATTCACACTATGATGAGGAATTTATTGGGTAGAAAAGAGAGTTCTGCTAAATTATAATCATGTGAACATATCTCTTACATTATGCCCATGTCAAGTTTAAGAACATGGGAAAAATAAATGAGGCAGTATGGCCCAATTCACATGCATGGAGGCAAGGTGGTCTCTGGATTATTGTGATATTGTGTAATGTGATATGTTATGTGTATATGTGTTTTTGTTGTACATGTGCATGTACCATGCATGGGAATGGGGTAAATTTGTATTATGTGCGTTGTGTCGTACCATGTGTATAAGTGCCTGTTATGCAATGTGTTCAGGTCAAACATATATGGGGTTGTCTAGACCTATGTGTCATGTTTATGTGTTCAGGACATGCATGTATGGGACTGTCTGGGCCTGTGTGTTGTGTATGTGCAAAAGTGTTCAGACAAGTATGGGACTATCTAGGGCCTTGTATTGCATAGTGCCACACATAGGCGGGTATGGGACTGTTTGGGCATACACAGGTGTGAAACACACCTATATTCCTGTCAACAAAAGACTACCTGGTTTGGTAGTGCCAATAATCATTGGATAGTGATTGGGCTTAAGTACTCATCTTGAGGCCAATGAGTCACTTAGTAAACTTTAAATCAAAGAGAAGAGAAGAGAAGGCATTAGACCAATCCATTATGTGTACGTGGTCAAAGTGAAGAGAAGGCATTGGATGCTTGTGGACTGGCAACCAATATGGTGTGTGTACGTGGTTAAAGTGAAGAGAAGGCACTAGATGTTTTCCAACTGGCAACCAAAATAGTGTGTGTACGTGGTTAAAGTGAAGAGAAGGCACTGGATGCTTGTCGACATGCAACCAATCTGGTGTGTACATGGTTAAAGTGAAGAGAAGGCATTGGATGCTTGTTGGATGGAAACCAATCTGGTGTGTGTGTGTGGTTAAAGTGAAGAGAAGGCACTGGATGCTTTCCAATTGGCAACCAATATGGTGTGTGTACGTGGTTAATGTGAAAGGAAGGAACTGGATGCTTTTCGACTGGCAACCAATCTAGTGTGAGTACGTGGTTAAAGTGAAGAGAAGCCATTGGGTGCTTGCCTGATTGGCTACCAATTCAATGTCCGTAAAGCAACAACAAGAATCAAACCAAGGTAAGTATCAATATTTCATGACTTTTAAGATTTTTTTTTATGAATCTAACTTCAATGATCTGATCTATGATGGTTTGGGTTATGAGTTAACCTGTTTTTCCATGATAGGAATTAAAGGGGAATTCCAATTTCACCTCATGAACGAACTAATAATGAGGTATGATTTAAAATTATTGCATTTCCTTAATGGTGGAACTTATGGAGGCATACATTCTATGATGTAGGAAAGCATGTTATTACCTAATTGGGTGGATGGACTTGGCAGCAAGATAAATAGTTAAAGTTGAAATATATCAAATGTGTAGTGACACATAGATTAAATATTTCAAGTATGAGGCCATTTTGCTACACTAAAACCAATGATGTCAATTGATTACCATGAAGCATGTTATGACTATATGATGGTGTTGAAGGTAAGGATGTACCTTGCATTTGAACTCCTTCTAATGCGAGGAATCCTTACCAAGGGATGGATCACCAAAGGGACTAACAAGTAGAGAAGGGGATGTTTGAACTTGGGAGGTGAGTGATTGCACAACATGGGAGTAATCAGATTTCCTAAGGGACTAAGAAGCAAAGAAGGGAAGGTAACAATATCAAATTTGGGTTTGTTGGTCATGAGCATGGCTACTTGAAATTAGAAGCACATTGGGATTGTATTGGAAAACAATGAGTCGGGAATTGTTCGCTAATGGAATAAGAGCTCAAGGAAGAGAATTGTTGGATATTGGAGGCATACTACCCTCCAGAACAAAGGAAAGAGTCCAAGACGAATTTGTTGCAACAAAAGAACCAAAAAATTTCAAAGAGCCACAGAAAGTGGTTGATCTAATTAAATTTTCTTTTATAATTGCTTAGTTGTAGAGCACACAAATGTATGTGTGACATGTAAATATATGTAAATTTTGTAAAGAGTTGTAAATATAAAGATCCAAAGACAATATGCTTTTGTTTCCATATTTAGTATGTTTCCTCTATGTATATGGACAGAGAACACCGAGGATGGTTTTCCCCCAAGGGGGAGGGTCTATAACATCCCAACCATGAATGGCTCGATTTGGCCATGTAATATCATCATGTAATTTAATTTTAAAAATTAAATGGGTTGAGTAAGGGACACAAATTCCAAGAGGTTTAGGGGAGGTCAAATTGCTTGGGAAACTCAGTTTACTTGCTAAAGGAAGGAAAAATATGAAATATATGACAACCATTAAAGGTTGGTTGTTGAGATTTGGTTGGTTGTTGAGATTTAAATGCATAGGGATGGGATTGTTGTTAGAAATTAATTAGGATGCAACACCAAGGACAAGCCCACGTTGGCTTGGAAACCACAACAAGGAAACAAACAACAAAAAGGACAGGAAAATAATGATACATAAAGTGTTGGCATGGAACTGCATAGTAGAAAAAGACAAGGAGTGGAGGAAGTCACTCTCAGACGGAGGGAGGAGATGGATTCTCATTCATTGAGAGAGGAAAGTGAGCAACAGTGGAAGGAGGCACCACCTTGGAGCATCCAACGAGAGCATTCAATAGGAAGTGACGAGAAGAGAAGGGGATTGGTCATCATATTCCCTTGAGGTTGTGGGTTGAGATAGTAGGCTCTAGAGCCCTAGACAACTTTGGAAGAGGCTAATCCCAAAGCAACATCAAAGGAAGACTTGATTGAATACATTTGGTTATTACCTTATTGTTACAGTGTATTTTCTACTTCCTAAAAGGGATTGAATCACTGTGTCCGCGCGTGAGGTGAGGTAGAGAACCTTTGGACTCCTTGTGTTGAAGAAAATGGTAGCAGTCAGCTTGTGGGATTGACGAAGAGGTCCTTGGGATTTCCTATTTTTAGTTATCAGTTGGTGATTGATTCCCTTAAGAAAACACCTCCCTCAGACTCTAGAATCTTTCTCGAGGGTGGCAACTGCGAGTAAGTGTGGCTACAATTGTCTATGGTTGGGTGGAGTCCTTGTCCTTAACTTAGTTTCCCTGCAGATTTGAAAGATAATTAATCTACTAAACTTGTTTAAATGAATTTATGTTGCATTCTAGCTTAAATGGACTACATCTATGGATAAAAGGGAGACTATCAATGCATGAACATGTGGTTACACCCTTATGGGGATATGGCACTGATGGATATGTTAAATATATATGTTTTTGTGTTTATTCTCTGAAATGAATGACACTGTTAAATAAACTAAGTAATTGTGTGCTTCTGAATTGGAAATGAAGTATTGTGTGAATTGCTTGTCAGTGCTGATCACATAACATATGATGCACAAAATGTGTAATAAACCACGTGATAACGAGGACTATGCTATATCACAAAGTTGAACCTTATTCTGAATGAAATGTGCAAATGTGTTGAAAAACACTTATAAGTAGGTAACACAAATGTATTATGAAATATTATAGGCAGTGCTAGAAGGATCCATAAGGATCTAGAATAAACATGGAAACATTGGGCATATGAACCCGCTTATTATTATTTTCAAAAGGTTACATGGGAGACCGTCTACCTAGTAGGGTCTATAATAGTATACATCAATTTATTTGCCTAAATTACAAGTTGCTAAGTTGCACAACAAGCATTGTATTAACGTTGAGGGGTTTGTTCCCCTTTGGACCCAGTCGAGCCCCGTATGCTTTACTTAAATGGTCTATCACCCATGTATCAATAATTGTATAGTTGTCTTCCACTAGCCTCATGGTGTAGCTGGTTAGGCACATGATGACTCTGTATAGCATCAGAAGACTGTCGATAGGCATGCTCAGAAGTTTGGAGTCCCTTGCATACAGCATGTAAGTTAGAGCTTTTTGGGTGTTCACTACAATTCCATAACAGAGTGTGGCTGCAAGAGTATATACATTGGCACCCTAGAAATTTCCTTATTCTAGTGCAAAGAATATCTGAGGGCTAGGAACTCGTTGGAGAGTCATTTTTATGTCAACATTTCAAGTCTACAACAAGACTCGTCGTCAGGACAAATCCCGAAAGAAGAGAAATGAAGAAGGGAATAAATAGTGAAAGGAAGGATGAGTAGAGAGAAAATGGTTGACCAAATAGCCCTAATTTATTTATTAAGGATATAATGAAGAAATATATATATATAAGGGAAATTAATTAGAATGGAAATGTTAAAGATAATAATAATCATTAATAAATCTTATATCTAGGATAATGGAAAATTAATAAATTTAATAATCATATTATTATGATGAGAATTAATTATCATCATTATTGTTAATAATTATTACTAATAATGAAGTTGAATTAATAATATAATAATTATATTATTTACTAGCTTAATAAACATTATACTACAATAAAGTCTATACTAATAATAATTATTAAAATCAGAATGGAATATAAATATTGATAATAATGGTTTATTTCAAAGGGGAAATAAATGTGGAGCTAGGGATTAATTATTATTAATGTACGTTATTATTAATTATTAATATTAGCCCCAAGGGATAGCTTAGTTGGTTGAGTTCTTGTTGCTAAGTACCTCGCCTATCAGGAGGTCACGGGGTCAAATCTTCTCGACACCCTTGGGGTTAGGCCTGGCAAGTTTGGCCGATGAGTAGATCCCTTTAGGTATATCTACCTGGATTTTCCCGTGGATGTAGCAGCCACTCAGTGTCCATGAACCACCCTTAAAAAAAATATTAATATTAAGGATTAAATTTAATAGTTATTATTAATGAAATATTAACTTAATCTTATAATAAGATATTAGTATATTATTATTATATGGATGAATTATTCATATTTTTAGTTAGGGAAAATTAAGGAAGGAATGGAAGGATTATGGGAAGGGAGTGCAGGGAGAGATTTATGAGGGGAACTATGAGGAAGAGGTGGGAGGAAAAGGAAAATAGGGAAAATACATGAGGGTTTAGTATTGGTTGAGAGCTCTAGTCTTTTGAGTGAGTACAGGAATCCAAATTCTACTTAATTCCAAACCCCTATATCTATTAAGATTGTGAGGATGCTTTATAATTTCAAGAGATTCCCGAATTTTCCGTTTATACTGATGCTTCTCTTTACATATTATTTTGTCTTCAAGGCATATGTGGTGACATGTATTAGTTGAGTTTTCTGCAAGTGCAAAGGACCTAGTTTTGTTATTTTTGGTGTCAACACCATGCTCTTTGAGCCTTATTTTAAAGGACCTTCCTATCTCTCCAATGTAACAATTCCCACATGAACACATGACTTTGTAAACACCTTTTTGTTGGAGGTGATACAGACTATCTTTAAGGGTTTAAAAGAGGTTTCAATACCTTTCTTTCTAAGAACCTTGGCAATTTTATCAGTGACTCCTTGAATGAAAGGTAGATAGGCTTTATTGTTAGAAGCTTGAGAGTTTGTTATAGGGGGTCTTACTTGATTTTTTGTTCTAAATCTTTTGATTGTCTTAATGATGTCTTTATTTTTATACCTAATTCTTGAAAATACCTTTCTTAAATACTCAATTTCTTCTTCAACATGATTGGCATCAGATATTCTTAAAACTATAGTGAAGAGAGTTTTGAGCACCCCCATATTTTGAGTTGGGTGATGGTGAGATTTCGCATGAAGGTAGTTATAAGTGTGTGCTTTCTTTTTTAATACCTTGTGTCCAAGTGATCCATCTTTATTTATAATGAGGAGAATGTCCAGGAACGGGATGTTGTTGTTTTATTTAACTTCCATAGTGAATTTGATGTCATTAGATAAATTGTTAAGGTGGTCTAGGAAGTTACTCAACTCCTTGTCCCCATGAGGCCAATTTACACTAGTGTTATCAACGAACCTGATCCATAATTTAGGTTTCAGTGGGAAGGTATCAAGCGCATTCATTTCAAATTTCTCCATAAATAGGTTGGTTACTATAGGGGAAATTGAGGGTCCCGTAGCTACTCCTGATGTTTGCTCAAAGAGTTCACCTTGGAAGGTGAAGAAAGTAAAACACAGACATATTTCTGAAATCTTTGCAGTTTGGGGGTCCATGACTTCTTTTACCACCTGGACAACTTCATCTAAATGGATCTTTATGAAGAGATGGAGCACATCAAAAATAACAATCTTATCACTGGGATCTAATTTTTCTTTCTTCATAAGTTCTATATAATGGTTGGAGTCTTTAATGTAAGAATTGGTCTTGCCAACCAGAGGTGCAAGTTTTCTAGCAACATATTTTTCTAATTCATATGTGGGTGCCCCAATAGTTTTGACAATGGGCCCGAGGGGGGGGGCTGCTTTATGAATTTTTGGGGCTCCGTAAATCTGCGGGACTATTTCACTGTCAGGGGAAAGGAATTTCTTCATTCTTTTGTCAAGGTTGGAATCTTTGATGGCCTTTTTAACCATCCTAGTAATCTTGGAAATAGGGTTATCCTTAAGCTTCTTGTATTTTCCACTATTGTACAAGTGGTCTCTCATTTAGTAATATATTCTTGTTTATACATTACCACAACCCCCCCTTGTCCACCTTTAAGATGACAATGTTATCATTATTCCTCAAGCTTCTTAGCGCCATTAATTGTCCATGGTTCAAGTTTTTCTTTGGAGGTTTTTATTTTCTTAAGATGACCACACAATCTTGTCTGATTAGCTCTTTATCCTCTTCTCTTAGATTTTGAATCCCATATTCAAGGCTATTAGTGAGCCACTTTTACCTTTATCACCATTGAACGACGATGTTAGTCTAAATGTTTATTGAACCCCTGTAATACATCCCTAGGCAAAGCAACCAGAGAGAAGTGATAGGTGAGGAGCTAAAGTGAACAATCTCAATGCCAGACAAAATCCAGAACAGACCGATAACTCAAAGGTTGATGGGGTTTCCCTGGTTAGGCCATGGGGAAGCCATGAGCAAGCTCGATGTGGTGTAGAAGGGAAATATTTAATCTTATAATGGAATTCAAGTGAACCTTATCCTTGCACAGATTCAAACCCTAACTGTGAAGGCATTTCCTTAGCACATCTTGATTTTTCCCTAAGGAGATTGGTAGAAGATGTGTTGATGTGGCCAGGGGGTGGATCCCAAAGGGTTCACTCCAAAAGATCTTGTTAAGCAGCAGAGGGTCAAGGTCCCAGGATGAGATGACAAGATTAAGTGTGTCTGACAACTATGACATTAGATGGAAAGGTAGCCCACTAACTACATAAGCCTGAAAGCTTAGCCCAGAAGAATGAAAGGAAGGCGCACAAGGGAGCGTCGGGACTAAAAAGGTGGGATGAAATCACCTAATGTCACCCTGAAAGTCCTACCCTAGAGAAATGATGGGGTGAAAGAATTTAATGTGTTGGGCAAGGCCTTACAAGATGACATAAGGTACGTGTGAGGCAAGACCTTCATTATTGTAGTGTGTTATTGGTCGGGAGCTGGTCCACGTGTCAAGTCATTCGACGGGTTCACTCTATAGTATCCATAAGCAGTATCATAACTGAGCAACAGGGCTGACTGAGTGTTGATCCAGTTAGGCCTAAGACTCGGAGGTGAAGGGGAATTCCCATCGGCTGGGAGTGGGGCCACTTGGGACAGTCATAAATGATAATTCATGGAGGTGAGACCCACCAGTACACGTAGGCCCGAAGGTCTCACCTCGGAAGTTAAATGGAGGAGTCAAATGTAAGTGTCGGGTGGAGACTTGCGAGATGACGTAAGTCATACCACGCTGGCATAGCGCATACCAAATTGATGGAGAAGGGGGTCCCACTGGCTAGGTCATCCTGATGTTATGACCCCAGAAAATTAGAGAGGTGTAGTGAATGAGGCACAGGTATGAAGGAGTCAAGATGACATGGGATAGGCCACAGTGGCAGGAAAGAGTGGAAGGGATGAGGTGGCGATACATCCCCACCATCATCGTAAGCCTGTAACAAAGGCCTCAATGATAGCTAAAATGTGCACTTAGGGGATAATTAGGAGTAGGTAAGTAGGGTGTCATCTCCATTAGAACCTTCCTAAGAGGCATAAGGAGAGCTAATGTGAATGCGTGGGATCGAATGGTGACTGTTGGATTCTAATAGGCTGATTAATATGTGTGTGTGTGTCTATATATATATATATATATATATATATATATATATATATATATATATATATGTATATATATATAATCATATAATCATGCAGAGTGAAAGCTCTAATTGTGAGGCTCAGATGATCATTTGGGTAGCCGAATTAAAGATTAGATTGCCTAAAAAAAGGGGGGTTACCCCATTCCTCTAAAGGTAATTGAGGGGTTTAATATGTTACACAATCATTCAATGTATACATAATCAATCTCAGTAACTTGTGCATCCAATAACAAACCCTGGTCAACCCCAGTAACCAATCAATTATGCTCAAAGATCAACCTCATAACAACAACACACTCTTACTTAGCTAATTCTAAACACTAATGTTCATACATGACTCATCTCATCAATTCTTTCTTTAATAATCAATCCACTCATTGAAATATCGCTTGATCATCAATATGTATTTATCTGACAACAACATGTAAAACATCTCTTTGTTCATCAATATAGTCAAAACTATAGTAACCTCATTATAGCATAACAATACCAACCATTCTGCCCATCATAATGCATCAAATCAACATTTTCTCAGCTGCATGCGCCAGCTCATCAATCCAACAACATATATAATGACAAGTCAGATCTAGTAGTTACCTCATCAAGCCCTCAAACAAACTTCAGTGCAATCATTATTAAAAATATTGTCTTTGCATAATATGAATTGAAAAGCAAGGGTTAATCAAAGGCATACAACAAGCCTTTACATAAACATCTCAAGCATACAATACTCAATCTCTGCAAGATAGGAAAATACAAACAACAACAACATGCGAACAATATAAGGTCATAATTTTGTCGCTACAACTATCATCATTAGTCATATCAATTTCTGCACTATTGAACTGATACTTTTCCTCGTATCACTCCAACGCATTGCAATAAAGAAGCCTCGAATCTATGTACTAATTTAACCTCTACATAAGAGTGAGCTCTACAAATAACTTCGTTCTTGCATATACTATTATAACTCTAATAGCCATATAATGTAAATCAACCAACAAAACTTCATTGATCACATATCTCTGCATAAGTTATTGCTAGCATACAAAGTTAAGATTATATGAACATCTCTGCAAAATTTACTACTATCATATAAAGCTAAGAGTATATGAATATCTCTGCAGAACCCTAGTCACAACCTTTTGTCACATACACCAAGGACTTGTCAATGAATTCTCAATGCATCCAAGCATAAACAATGTGCTCATCACAATACTCTGCTCTACAATATAGACAAATTTCCACTACAATGCCTACACTTCTCTCTACCCTAGCAACAACAATAGTATTACAATGCCAAGTTCATGGACCCATAAAATCAAGATTCAATCAATAGCAACAACATATGAACAACATAATAAGATATGTAGAACTTACACTGCATCAGATCCTTCTTTACAAACCAATATATAAAGCTCTATCAAAAACCTCCATGAATATCAACCTCAATTTGATGCAATGAATAAATCTAAGGAGAAAATTAGTAAAATACATGGGGGTATAAGCCTCCAGCTAAAACATGGTGCATAGAACAAAAACATGTCTCTAGTGATTAAAACATGATGCACATAAAGAAAAAACCTCTAGTAACCATGCACATTTACTAAAAGAGTCTTCAATTTTTAAATGATGTGCATGTTGCACAAGAACTCCTACATTCACATTTAAAAAAAAGACTTGTGTTATGGTTAAATGCAATTTGTGAATGAAATCAAATCAGATCCTCCTTCAAACCTTCAATGGTTAATATCTAAAGTGAATAAATGAATTATCTGGTGACAATGAACCTTCATAATATGGACCCTTTAGCAATTAAACACTATGTGCACTTTATCCAAGTAAGGAGGCAAATAACACTTATTGTCTATAGTTCATATTTTTTCCTCAAAGAATTCAGATACCAGATCAATGCATGGTTTGCACTCTAGTGAAAAAAACCACTTCTTACCATATCATTGGATTACTGAACCTTGAGATCGCTTAACCTATGCCCACTGGTGCAAATATCTATTCTAAGAAAAATAAAACACAACTCATCCAATGCATGCATTATTGATTGAGCTCTTTTATTTTTTAGGATTTTTTTTCCTTATGAATACCACAAGAAGATTCGTTGTTGGTATTATTGACCACATCAATTGCTCGTTGAATAAACCATGTGCGTTCAAATTCCATGGGAAAATCATCGGTTTTTCCTTTGGTTTTTAAATTTCCATTACCTATAGGCATTGTTGCTTGGACAATATGACCTCCTAGTGAAAACCATCACATGGTGCTAAGTAATCTCCTAGTGAAAATCACAATGTGCATTGTTGTTTCCCAACGAAGATAGGGTAAATATACCTAAAATATGAGATCCTATCTCCATACTTTGTTATACTACTCCATTAGTTCACCAATCTCTCCCAAACAACCCCCTGCAACTCCTCTGCATTCATTAAATGATTGTGTGATCAAGTCATGATGTAGGTTGACATCAAGGCCAATGCACAAGCCATAATGCCAACATTCTTGTTATGTTATTAACTAATGCATGGTCATGTATGTTCATGAATGAACGTTGGAGGTTCATTATTATATACATGATATACAACTATATTAATATGTCTATGGTTATAATGAATGCTTGAATAGAGTGGTTCACTACCATACTCATGAGTTGTAGGTTAGTGTATGTTATGATTTGAATGAATTACCTAGGTTTTGTTGATAAATACTAGCTCATGAATAATGTGATAATCCACGTATTCATGCTCTAGCTCTCTATTTCTTTATAGTAATGGATTTTAATAAATAGCTCAACTTGTTTAATGGACTTGTGATGTCTAAGGATAGGTTGTAATTGTCCTTGTGTAGTTTATGCATTTATGTGTATTCCATATATATGTGATTAATAGATATACATTTTTGAATATGAATTCAACCAGCCTATAGGAGGTTGAAGAGTTGGCTTGATCAAGAATAACTTCCTGGTGTAAAGCTGTGAAAATTGGTGTTGGTGCTCTATTACCTTTCATCTTTCTAAAATCACATAGTGGGTGTTTAGCATCTATCTTCTATTAGTGGTTATCAGGTAGAAGTTGAGGTTCAAGACCATGGCACCTCGTGCTTGAAAACCAAGGAAGTTTGGCATTCAGGTTGTCGCCCATTTTCTTTGGAAGAATTTCCCCTTCTTTCCTTTTTCCTTCGTTCATTATTGAAATCTAGGAATCTAGAAGTCTGGGGGTGGTTAGCAAGGGTCAATGTCTTTGTGTAGTTCATATTGCTCCTAGGCCAAATTTCCTTCAAGCTCACTTGTATTTGAGGATTCGAGTGTGACAAAGGGTGTACACCTTTTGAGGTCCCAAATACATCCTAGGGTCAGATAAAACCTTTCTAGCATTTGTATGGGGCTTGCATCATATAAGTGTTGTTGGGCCTTTTGTTGGTTATATTACATGTGGATTAGATCCAGAAATCTAAGGTTATGGGGTGGCGAGGGTCCATACCTTTTAAAAACCCAGATTAATTTAATCTAGATATTTCTCTCATTTCTAAAGTGTTGGTCCACCAATAGAACCTTCTTATGACATAGTCCTTTCACTAGGCCATCAAAGGAGTCCAAGGATATGTGAGTGGTAAGGGACTTACACAAATGTGCAGGTTTGAATCTATCTAGAGACAAATTCCCTTGCGACATAGCAAAGGACTTTGTGACCTCATGTGGTGTTAGCATGGTAGTGCCGCAGGGCCAAGCAAGGGCCATGTGGATGCCACATGGAACAATTTAATGGGAAAAACTCTTAATAGGCATAAATTTAAATCTAAGATTCAGGTTGAAATAAAGTTTATATCGCTGGAAAGCTCTAGACAAGTTGAACGCAATGGTGGTATCCAGATTGAATTCCACAGACTTTGAAAAATGAAGTTGTTGTAACATCATCTTCATAACAAACCTTGGAGGTTGGGTTAGAGAAAATAAGTAACACCTCCCACAACTCGAGATTGGACAAGGGAGTGGGAGGGTGGTTACAATTTTTTGGTATGAGGCTACCAGGTTTGGTACCTTGACCTGATTATGATGGTATTAGATGGGTACCTTTCTTAGAAAAGTTGTTGTCCATGTGGAGTCGAGGCCCCAACTTGGGGGTGACTCGCTGCCAAGAGATTATGAGCAACATGATCTATGGTTGGGTGGAACATATGGGGTTTGTGATCTAAAAGAAATCGGTCGAATCAGAGTCCGAATGAGGGAGATATCGTTGATTTAAAATTAGTTGTGTTGCAAAAAATTTTCTGATGACAATTCGTGGACAATGGCTCTCCTACCATTTTTTGTAGTTTTTGTGCATAATTTAAAAAATGATTGCATATCTGAGCTCCTCTTAAAAATCACCCAATTTCAAAAAAGAAATTGATCGAATCAGAGTTCGGATGAGGGAGATAACATTGATTTAAAATTAGCTATTTTTTCAGAACATTTATGACGGCGGGACAGTTGCAGCATGAATATGAGTTTCCAGAGTGTCCAGATAGGAATTTCAATCTCATAAGAAGATGCAGAATGGTCATTCTATTTCCAAAAACATGTTATAGTAAATATTTTGAGTTATATTGACCGAGTTATGTCCATTTTAAATTAGTTTTATATCTAGAGCAACATTCGGAGCGGGTTCCCTTTGGAGACGTGCCCTCCTACCCCACTTTAGTAGGCACCTGCTTCACATTCATCAGTTTCAGCATAACAACATCCGACTTGGATTATGTTATGAAACCAGCTCACAAAAAGATAGAAAAGATAGATCAATGCCTTATAATTCAGCCTCTTCGAGGGGGGCAACCTCCTTTACATTATACAAATGAACAATTCTTGGATGATACAAATGACAAGACCTCCTTTCTATATATAGGAGTCTAAGGGGTCATAATATAATCAGAGCCGACATAACAATAATAATGTAAGGGCACAATAATAACAATAGTGGGCTTCTATGGGGCACAATAATAACAATATCGGGACTACATGGGTACAACGATATAATAAGGGGGTTGTACTAATAACAATAAGGGGTTACACTAGTAGTATAGGGGCCTAACATGCCCCTCTCATTCAAAAAGTGTTGTCCTCAATGTTTGAGTAGTTTTTGATGCTTCTGTATAAAGTTCTTGTCCTCCCATGTGGAATATTCGACCGGTAAGTTCTTCCACTTGATGAGATACTCTGAAATTGATCGATTTCGTAGCTGTCGGGTTCGTGTTTCTGTGACTGCTCCAGGTTCCAATTTGATTTTTCCTTCCTCTTCAAGTTCTGGCAATATTGTTTGAATTGGAATATTCTGCAACTTTTGAATGAGTGGTCACACTTCTTTGTCCTTCTTCCATTCATCCCTTGCTTCGTTTATCCAATCTGGTTGGATAATAGAAATAGCACAAAACAATGCTTCCACATCCTCATTATTTCTTGAAAGTGCATCTGCAACAAAAATTTTCTTCCCTTTTCTGTAGATGATGTCAAAGTCATAACCCAACATATTTGTGACCCATTTTTTCTATTCTTCTAAAGATAATATTTGTCCTAAAAAGTATTTAAGACTATCATGATCCATTTTTATCTTGAAGTGTCTTCCCATTGGGTAAGGTCGCCATTTCTTAAGTGCATGTAGTATTGCCAACATTTCCTTCTCATAAATAGCTTGCTTGAGATGTCGCCATAAAAATACCCAATCACCTACATCAAAACTTTTTTCATTGCAATTTTGATCTACCTATTGTTTCATTCGATTCTGCACCAAAGTGGCATTATCCTTTAAAAGTTGGAGAACTTGTTGTTGATGCTCGATGTGATCTTTCATTGCTTGAACCTTTTTCTTCTTGATATGTCCTATCTTAAGAGTTTGAGGAGTGGTAATTTCTTCCAATGCTTTACAAGATATGGTCGGATTCATTTCTTGATGCTTGATGTGATCTTTCACTTCTTGAACCTTTTTCTTCTTGATGTGTCCTTCTATCTTAAGAGTTTGAGGAGTAGTAATTCTAGCCAATGCATTACAAGATATGGTTGGATTCATTTCTTCTTTCTCGATGTGATCTTTCACTTCTTGAACCTTTTTCTTCTTGATATGTCCTTCTATCTTGAGAGTTTGAGTGGTAATTCTTGCCAATGCTTTACAAGATATGGTCGGATTCATTTCTTCCTTCTCGGAGGTTGGGTCCTGGCATATATCCTCTTCTTTGATGTTTCTTGATCATTTTCTTCTTCCTCTTCATACTCTATGTAAAATAATTTCTTCTCAGCACACTTATGACCTTTAGTGCATTTTCTATCACAATTGTAACAAAGCCCTTTTTCTCTTTGTATCCTCATAATGTGCTATCATTTCCTCCGTGAAAATTGACCACGTGACAAGTGGTTGACGAGAACAAAGCCCTTTATACCATAAAAATTGATTCGGTTCTAAATAATTAGATGCAATACATACCTTTTGTAACAATGGTACACCATGTAGATCAAAATATTTCTCCATTTGTAGTATCCAATTTACCGGATCCTTGCCATCAAACTTCCTCATCTCGCTTTTTCTTGATTTTAGGAGCTCGATCTTGAAACGACTGTAACTTTGTAATTTCAGATCTTCTAATTCTGGAATCGCGATTTGCAGTAGCCCTCTGCGTCCTGTTTCCAATGCCACCAGTCTAATCCAAATTTGATTCTCCAAGGAAGAGTTATGCCAAATCTCCCATGGTGACCTGATTATAGACTAGTTCAGTAGAGCAAACTTGTACGACGTGCCACATGTCACTGTTTTGACCTTTGGATCTAAAAAAATGTACACAAGAAACTATAGTCCATCCTCTTTCTGTAACTTCTGACGAAATTTCAATGTAATGCTCAGAGAGAAAGTTATGATGAGTTTCCCTAGGTCACCTGTTTGGAATGTAATTCAAGAGTCTGCAAAAAGACCAACTTCCTCATATCATATCTCCACAAATATTGTGTGAAAAGCTCTGAAATTCAGACCCGAGGTTCAGTGCAATTTTGTCTCAAATGGGTTTTTTTTCGCTTCTGAAACGTAGCAAAAAAAAAGCTATAGTGAAAATTCCATGATGACCTATTTGGAGCAGGAAAACCCTAGAATCCAAAGCTCTGATACCAAATGTTATGAAACCAGCTCACAAAAAGATAGAAAAGAAAGATCAACACCTTATAATTTAGCCTCTTCGAGGGGGAAACCTCCTTTACATTACACAAATGAACAATTCTTGGATGATACAAATGACAAGACCTCCTTTCTATATATAAGAGTCTAAGGGGTCATAATATAATTAGAGCCGACATAACAATAATAATGTAAGGACACAATAATAACAATAGTGGGCTTCTATGGGGCACAATAATAACAATATGGGGACAACATGGGTACAACAATATAATAAGGGGGTTGTACTAATAACAATAAGGGGTTACACTAGTAGTATAGGGGCCTAACAAATTATTTGGAGATGTTCCCTCCCACTCCAGGCTATGTAGACACCTGCTACATTAACAATCAACATCACGGTTATGGGTCAACCACACAAACTCCTTGTCATTGAAGTCCATTTACAAGGCCGCACAATGTTAGTATCACAGTCGGTCATAAGAATTACAAGGTATATTTATCCTTGGATCTTCATTTTTCATGGTTATGGATCATCCACAAACCCACACTTCATCGAATTCCATTTGCTAGGCCACACACTGTCAGTATCTCAATTGGTCACAAGCATTGCAGGGTATCTTTATCCTCAAATCTTTATTCATCACGGTTATGGGTTAGCCACACAAAACCCTTCTCTCCATTGGTTCTTCATAGTTAACAAAGGCTTCTTAGGAGGTAACTTCACACAATGGGGACCATTGCTTCTTAAGAAGGGAGGAATGATCCGAATGGAAATTGGCATCCACCCATGGTATTCATCGATCCATGGTATTTATACACTCATGGAATATACCCATGGTATTGTAAGTGGCATCCACCCATGGTATTAGTCCGCCCAATGTATTTATCCACCTATGGAATTTACCCATGGTATTTTAAGTGGCATCCACCCATGGTATTCATTCACCCATGGTATTTAATCACACATGGTATCTACACACCCATGGAATTTACCTGTGGTATTATAACTTAAAAAAGACCATAAGTAACAAGTCACATTTTGTAAAAAGACATATTGTCTAACACAATGTAGCTTTTACAATTATTCTCTATTTTAATAAAGAGTTTCTTTGTGGTTTTGTTTAATGTGTGTTCTCCTATTTTCTTCTCGCATTATAATTTTTTAGATCTTGGGGGTCTCGCCCCCAAGATCCATTTCATTTTTTAAGATCTTGGGGGCCTCCCAACAAGATCTGGGTCAATTTGTAGCTAGTTGATGAGTTCTTGAAAATATAAGTATTTATTTTTAATGTTTATATGTTTTTTTTGTAACTATTTATGTATTTTCATGTGGTGTGCATGAATTGTAATTTAAATGGTGTTATTATGTAAATTGCATTTTGGTAAATGAGTGCATTGCATGATAATATGCATTAGCCATCTTTAACCATTATTATAGAAAATTGATTAAAAGGTAAAATTGTAGAAAAATCATGTTACAGAGATAACAAGGGTAGTTATATGCCCCAGTAGGTGGTTGGGGCATTATATAACTAGGGTGGTAGCTCCCCCATTCAAGGGAGTCATAGTGGGGGGAGGAGGGGTGAAGGCCTCGGTACTCGAGGTGTTCATAGGGGTGACAAAAGCCCCCTTGCAAAAAAAATGGTTTTTTTTTGCATTTGTTTTTCGTTGTTTTTTTACTTTTATCATTTTTTTGTGCATGGTGGTTTAGCCTATGGTTTTGTAATTTTGGTTAAGGAACTACGATTGTATTCTAACATAAGGTAAATGTATTGGTGGTTTATGGATGGAATGGGATATAAAATATTTTCAATATATTCATATTTACACTACTACAATACCATATATATATATATATATATATATATATATATATATATATATATATATATATATATATCTGTCTGTGTGTATGTGTGGTATTGTAATATCGTAAAGATGCATATATTGAAAATCTTTTTCGTTTTCCCAGTCTAGGTTTCCAAGCTAAAATCTCTATGTTAATGTGTGTATGGTATTGCATCTTATCTATATTATTAAGAATCTATTTTCAACAATTAATTTTACGAGGTTAAAACCTGGACAACAAACACACACACAAAAACTTTACAAATCTCAAATTTATGTGATGAGTATTTTCCAAGTGCAATTTTTTGGATAATAATCCATAATGGTTGATTTTGCATCAATGTTTTGAATCCAAATCATGATTTTTCATTAGGACAACAAGCTAAAGGTGAGGAATAAGGATTTGATCAATTAATAATAAAGGCATCGGATAGAAAAGGAAGAATATACTTTTAAAATCTATGCTAAAGAATTATAATTGGAAACTTGAACTTCTTGAACGGGGGAATAACAATATGACATGAAGGAAGGTGGTTGGTTGTTTCTTAACATGAATAACGTGAAAAGGTGGTGGTGAGATCGATAGGAGGGAAGGATGATGCATCAAACAATGGCTTAACTAGAATAATCTACGTACACACTCATCATCTAATCATTGTTGACCTAACAACACAACAAGTTTTCATAGCTAAGGGT
Organism: Pinus tabuliformis; assembly: GCA_031772625.1. Taxonomy (NCBI): domain Eukaryota; kingdom Viridiplantae; phylum Streptophyta; class Pinopsida; order Pinales; family Pinaceae; genus Pinus; species Pinus tabuliformis. Next base: position 586,525,814 of record CM062817.1, read on the forward strand.
GACATCTAATGAGCAAGAAATGGAGTCATGGAATCTTCAACAACAAAATCCCCAATGCTTAGCTAATACGTTCAGGAAGGTATCAGTGATGAATCATGACCTTTCTATAAAGAAAGGATTGAATTTATATACTAATGAAGATATATCTTAACTCCAAATCTATTAAACATTAAAAGAGATTAAAAAAAAACTAAAATACAAATCTCTCAAAACTTAAAATATCTAAAATTAAAATATATTTATGTTGATTCAATATATGTTAACATCAATATTATAAATATGTGATAAACATTATAATCTCTTAAACGCTAGGTTGTAAAATACAACTCACTTTTTTTTCACGAAATTAAAAACATAATTTGTAGTAAAAAAAAACCAAATAAAAAAATTGTTTGTAAAAGAAAAAGAAAATGAAAAGAAACTAACCATCATTATGTGTGAATATTTTTAATAAAACACATTTTTAATAACATTTTTAAACTAAGATTTATAATTTATTTTTATTTTTATTGTATTCAAATTTTCAATAATAAATAAAAATGATGTAAATAAATTATAATTATATAATTATGAGTGGTAGAATATCGTAACTCAATCTTAAAAGATTTTAAGATCGATTCCTTAGATGGACTATCTTTAGAATCGTAAGTCTCTCTCAATAATCCCTTTCGAATCAAATATCGTGATTATATACGATTAATCTACTCACCATTCAAAAGTTGCAAGGAAAAGAAAATTCAATGAAATTTTTGCGCTTTTAAAAGCCCTTGACTTTACCATTCAAGTACAAATTAACCTAATATTTGCAATTGATTGAGTGATATAGATGTTTTTACAGAACCATTTAATTGTGACATTGACCTACTTTATTCCCTTGATACATGGAATTTTTAATTGACAAATTTATATTTGTACATTGTGTTTAAAGTGCATACTTTAAAATTACCGAGTGGATGTAGTTATTTTTAAAAAGAGTTTACAATTTTTAGAGTTTTACTTGAGGTTGTTAATTATCATTATCATTAGGAATTAGGAATTAAAGATTTGTTATTCTTAATTTTTTTTATGTGTATGTGTTATATATGTTAACAAATGTGATAATAGTTAGGTGATAAGATGGAAGGAAAGTATATGAGTTGCTATAATGGTATTCTTTGAAGGTTTTTTCTTTGAAGCTTTTTCATGAATGGAATTGAATTTTTAGGGGTCACTTGAGATCATATATGTGTGGTATGTTTAGTTTTTTTTGTTGTGATTCATTATAAAATTATTCGTTTACATTGAAGATTTTCAATTTTTTCTTTCCATTTATTGTAGTTATTTTTTTAGGGGATTCAACTTAATTGGCAATCCATGTTTTTCAATAGAACATTTACCAAGGTGTTTGGTAGGTGAGGATTCATGACTTATGTCTTTTAGACATAATTATGGTTGGTATTCTCAATCCTACATAGTTATATTTTGGTATAACATTAAATGTAACACCCCCTCCTCCCAGGTCTACCCAAACAATCGGCCAGCCAGGTTAAACATGTGATGGGAGAGGCCACTATAAGGGATTCAACCTCTTTGGTGACCTTAAGGAGATGGAATCAACGGAACACCTTAATCAAACCCATCCACATCAGCAACAACACCCTCAAGAGACATGTCAGCCACTCAGACATCATGCCCCTGGGTCCCACTGGTGTTTTAAACCTTTTAACCCTGGTCGATCTCATGTTATAGGCATGACATTGTCCAAAAACCCAGAGTCGCTCTCACAGGCTTGCCTGCCAACGTCCAGAGACTCATTTTTCCAATTATGTGTAAGTGTCCCTGAGATTTGAGCCACTTTTTCAGTCCCAAAGCCTAGGTTACTACCCAGAATGGAATGATAACTTATGGGCAGTAAAAGAACAGGGAAACAATGATGCAAAAATAATAAGTTAAACAAGACCTTAATCAAACCCCTACTAGTCATGACAGGGATTTCGTCAAACATGTCGCAAACATGTAATCTACAGGTGTAACCAACATAATTAAACATAAGCATCGTGTACTTATATGAGAATCACTAAGAACCATTGTTCCCTCATGTCATTTGTTGTATTACCATCTATTATACCATAGATACAATATCCATTCATTTACACATAAAGACATGCTAGGAGTCATACATAGATGATGTCATAAAAAACACATATAACCAACATAATAGCAACAAAAATACTCATGAAAGTACATCCATATAGACCACATATAATCCATCAAAATACTCATAGAAATACAAGGATAAATGACCTTTCATTAATGATGCAAAAACCAAACTCGAGATAGGACTTCCATGTTCCACCCGACCATAAAATGGCTAAGACAAACCTCTCCCTAGCCATTCGCCCCCTGTGCCATATTCCAAGCATGAATGTGGGACTCAAACCAAAAGAACCAACTAGGGCATACCGAGGCTAAACCACCTCACCCTCATCAGTAGAAACCAAGCTTTACCATAATCCATCCCGGATCACTAGGCCAACACAATGAACACATCATAATAGGCTTTAGTGTGATCTCCACCCGATCACTATGTCAAACAAGCATGGATGCCACCAGATTTCTCCACCTACGTCGTGAGGAATTTTTGTGCCTCCTAGTCTCTCAGGCTTTACCGCAATACAAACCTGAATCACTAGGCCCTAAAAACGAGACCCCACCCTCTTAGGCTTTACCGCAATCCACACCTAATCACTAGGCCCTAAACTGAGACCCACTCTCCAGGTTTTACCACATATCCCAACCTAGGATTATTAGGCCCAACGGAGAGCAAACCACCTCTATGTTTTACCGTATATCCTGCCATTCACCGACAAGGATTCCTAGACTATCCAAGGCAACACAAAATACGACTTTACCACAACACGCAGTCCGGTTCAAGGGTTACTAGGCCATGTGTTCTAGCATTTCAAAGATCCACCTCGCTTAGCTTCGAATCCAACCATTGCTATTCAAAAATGGAAAGGCTAGGTTGAAAACATTGTTACACATGGAAAAACCCATGCCATAACAACAAAAGAACCACATGCAATACCATGCATGGAAAATATAGCAACGAAATCACACATGCAAAGTGATACTTGCAGAGAACCATGTTGTAGATGCTTGATCTGACTCTTCCTTGCTTTCTCCTTCCTTATTCTTGCCTTCTTTGCCTTTCTTGATCCCAGACATAACCATAGAAAAATCTTGATCCAAGAGATTACACTGACTAAGACCTTGCCCACTGATCCTCGGAAGCCTTTATATCAATGAGGCCTCTGTTTTCTTCATTTTCCATTATTTTCCTTCAATTTCCTCCTCACATGCAACCTATGACCTTTCACCTTACTTTTCTCCAAATTTCCTTTATTTTCATAAATAAATGTGCCAAAAATGCCTTTTTTTCCTTTTATTGTCTTTGCCTTTGCCAATTTTCCTTAGCCAAAACACACATCCAATGATGCCCACTAGGATATCTTTTCCCAACATTAAGCTTGCAATACATGTCCCTTACCCATGGTCATATTTTGCCTTTATTAACTTTTATTACATGAACTTTTCACCAGGGTTGTTACATTAAAGTTTTACTTATCTCAAGATCATCTTGGTGTCGCATATTGTACACTTTATTTAATATAATTTGGTGGGGCTTCAATTTTTTTGATGGTGGATTTATTATCTTTCCCATAATTTGATATGTCTGGTCCTTCCATTTATTAGTCGTGGTTAGAAAATTTAAATCGGCAAACCCCCTTTTCTTTTGTTAGTGTGCCACGTCGATGGTCTCATGCTTTCACCTATTCTCACTCCTTATTTGGGGGGTCCTAAGATTTTTTGTTGTGATACTTTCCTCATTAATTGTCTAGCATTGATTCTTTTCTATCTTCAATCTGCCAATAGAGAAAATTTACACTCATGTCTTGATATGAGGAGTCATTTTCTCTACCACCTATGATTTTTTGGGTTTATAATATTCTCTCCATAACAAGGGATTGTTTCTGAAAAGTTTCGGGAGGGGTCACATTATCATTTCTGGTAATTTTTGGCATTCTTTCCTTTTGGATTTCGGGTGTCATTTAGTTGGACTAGTGAAGTTGTCATTTTTTGTGTGCCTTGGGTTTGTTGGTTTCATATGCTTCTAACACCTGGAGCGGTCATGTAGGGTACCAACACTCTAGAGCTGGATGAGCTTATTGAGATTACAATGGAAGCGGAAAAAAAAACGAGGAGTTTTTCAGGGTGCCTCTTTTTCGACTCATCTCTGGGTACAAGTGATAGAACATGTTTTACGACTAGTTCTGCTGGTGTTGAAGGTTGTTGCAAGTCACAAAATATTTTATAGTCTAGTCTGATTGCGCATGGTAGGAGAAATAAGATGGTAAGACTTGTAGAAAATATACAAAATCTTATTTTTGGCGTGGATGTATATTGGGACAAGGTGGAAAGGCTTAAACAAAGGGTGCTTATTGGGCTTTGGGAATTTACACAGATGAATGGAGTACAAATGAAGGGTTGGGTGGAAAAATCTTGGTCCCCTATCATAAATTATAGGTTGAAAGTAAGTATTATCTTTAATGGATGATTTTGTATCCATTTTCTACACACTGCAAACATGGAGAAAATTGTTGCAATCCCTTGGGTAAGGGTATGGGCTTCCTATCACTTCAACACTAGTATGCGGGTTTCAATCCTTTTAAGGAAGTCTCGCAAAGAAAAACATTATGGGTAAAGTTGTCCAGTCTTCCCTTAGAGCTATGGTCCAAAGAAACATTTATGGCGATTGTGAATTCTATTGGAAAATTCTTCTATATGAAGGAATCTGGGTGTATTGGATAAGGATAACATTGATGTTGGTTGAGGTGGATTTCATTAAAGGGTTACTAGCTAGGATAGACCTATTTTGGGACTTAAATTATTTCCAATAAATGATTAAATTTTGGGGGATCCCCTTTCATTTCTTGTGTTGTCACTCGACAGGGCACTTAATTGAGGTTTGCTCTCATCAGTTTGAGGTTTCTCGTCGATCGCAAGGTTTCCAATTTGATACATGGAACGATATATTGGAGCTTGCATAATTGGAGTCATCATCGATTCAGGACACTTACAATCCTTGTCGCTCAACCTCAAGTACTATTCCTAAAGATCCTCCCTCCCTTCATGAAGGTGGTTGTGTAATTGATCCCGATAAACATGTGGCTTTTTATTCAAATGAATCATTGGAAAAAGATAATTTACCTTCAATTTTTTTCGAACCTTGTAATTCGAGAAGGAAAACATCAGATTTATTTTATATTATCTTTTGTCTTCTCTGCAATTTCGGGCTCTAGATCTTCGACTCTCTTTTGCACTGAGACCTCCCCGGTGGCCACTAATCTTCACTTGAAGGTGGGGGTTCATCATATGTCTGCTAATATCCTATCTACTTCTATATGTTTTGGGTCCTTCTTAGGAATTCCCTCTTCACCTGATTCTAATAATTCGAATTTGGGCTTTTTGAAACAAAATGTGTTTATTTAATTAGAGCCACTCACCATTAAAAAAATAGTTTTCCCTTCAGAGGACATTCACATTAGCTCTAATTCTAGGAGGAGTGTTACCATCAAGAAGAAGAGGGGATCAACATTCAAGAAGGTGCCACAATGCTCTCCTCTAGCATCTGCTTTGACCTCTACATTCCAGGAGGTTCAGGCTAACCCTATTCTTTCTCCTAGTGCATTTGTGGGTTTTGTTGCTTCTGGTTCCCGAGTATGTAAAGGGATTTCACTTGTTTTAAACTCCCCCCATGACTATTTTTTTCCATTAAAATTGGGGTTTTGGTAATTCCTTGAAAATATGTTCCCTGTGATGTCTTATTCAGATCTAAAAGACTGCGGTCATCCTTATACAGGAGTCTATGGTGCCTCTAGAGAAGGCATGGGCATTTTTATTAAAAAAAATTCTCGAATGGAATGTTTATGCAACTAGTGATATAGGACATTCGAGGGGTTTGACAACGCTTTGGGACCCTCAAATCATCAATCTTCGAGCTTACAACTCTTTTGCAAGAATAATTTTTCTAGGTTTTACTATATGATCAATTATTTGTCTTCATATTCTCAATATTTATGCTCCTTATTCCGTCATAAGGGTTTTTTGGGATCACATTAACTGTAATGGTTTGTTGAAGTTGAGCTTTATCATATTGGCTAGAGATCTTAATATGACCTTTTTTGTAGATGAGATTTAGGGAAATAAAAGCAAATTGGATATGATGGGATATTTTTCCAAGGAGGTGTTTTCTCACAATATGTTAGCGGACATCTTTCTTGACCCAAAAAGGCCTACTTAGTGGAATGGATGTATTGGGTCAGATAGGATCTCTAAGAGGTTGGATCACTTCTTAATAAAAGTGGGATTGGTTAAGAGGTTGGGCAATATGCGATCATGGGTTAAAAATTCCAATATGTCAGACGACGATCCTATTTTTCTACAATGGATTGTGTTATCACTAAAAATCCTAATGCCAAAATTTCTCAGACTAGCTTGAAGACAGTTTCGCAGCGCAACATCTTCTAGGTGATTTCGTAGCGCATAATCCATATTTTGCACTGACTGCGCTGCGAAATTGGGGATTTGTTCGAATCCATAGCAACTGTCATGCAAAATAGCTCTGGGGTGGATGCATCTTACAGGTGGCATGTTCTCAAGCTCCTACATGTATGCTTGTCATCAGTTCTGAATCTGAAGGGAAGTATTACAGGTGAAGGAGTGTTTTGAGTGGGATGGTAACTTTTATGCTTTGCATCCACCACTGTTGCCAAGCAGAGACAAAGGAAAAGTCTGAGGTATTGCAGCTGCAAAACAACCTAATCCCCAAAGGTGCAGACATAACAAGATACAGGGACTACATTAAAGATCTTGGTAAGAATGAAAGGGTTGAAGTGATTGCACTGCCGAGTTCCTTAGTGCAGCGTTCTGTTTTTCAAGATGCACTAGATTTGTCGGTTTCTTTAGATGCTCTGAAGGCACCATCTCATCATAGGGGAAAGTGTGAACCAACATTATATGGCAATTTGCTTGGGAGTCTTCCCCTTTCTTTGGAGGCATCAATGCTTGTCATTAAGTTTGGTCAGTGTGGGTTTCTTAGAGAGGGTGCAATAATTGGTTTATTGATGGATGCATGACCAATGCCTATCATACAGCCATTTGGGCAGCAATCTTTGTTCAATAAATATGTGGACAGCTATTATAATGATGCTAATGGATCTGTTGGTTCTTCATATCATACAAAGACTCTTATGGCAAATTTTTGTGCAATTCTGTTTTGGCAACGGATTTTGAAGGACAAACATCGATTGCAACGACTCATTCAAGTGGCTGGCAATGAGATCTTCACAACTCAGACACATGATTTTGCTTCAATTTCTCCTAGGCTTGAGTAGGAGTGGTCTTCTTTCCACCATTTGGTGCCATCATCACTTCGTGCTATTGCTGAGACATGCCCAAGTTTCTCTGCATTTTGGAAGGTTCACCATTGTATTACAATGATTATGATTTCAAGCACACATGCTTTCTCTCTCCAAGACAACGTGAAGCAAACTTGAGTTTTGACCGTTGGCACTGAACTAGCAGATGATATTGTAACAAATGTTTGCATTCAGGCTTCATGTGTTGACTCAAGGTCTTGTCATCATGATATTGAAACAAGGCAAATAAGGCATATTTCTCTGTTTTAAGTTGTCAACTTCCAGGAGGTATTTAGAGCAGCTGAAATAATATTTTCGAAAATTGAAAGAGGTTTTTATTCCTAACATACTGAACTAGAAAAACCTCTTTCAGTTTCTTCAAATTGATTATGAGCTGGGAGAAACAAGTGACTAAAGTTGCGCTACGAAACTGCTGTAGATGCAGTTTTTAATTTCCTGTTTTATACATAGTCTTCAAGGATCGATTCTGGGCAGCTGGAGTAAGGTTTCAAAAAAATAAAAGAGGTTTTTGTTCAGAACGGATTGGTCAACAAAAGCCTCCTTCAGTTTTTCCAAATACGTTTTCTGTGAGAAGTTATGAGCTCTGTCCCAAGAGCTATTTTCAGGCAGAACAACAGTTTCGTAGCTGTAAGGAAAGGTAGCAAAAGCTTTGCTAGTCAGGTAGATGCAGTGGATGAGGTGTACACCTGGACGGTTTCAGCCATCAAACAAGCCAAACATGTCAGAAAGATGAACATAACCCTGAGAGCTAGAAACAAAGGCTTTGAAGAAAGAGGTTAGCAGTTTGAAGAAGAAACTAGGTAAACTAGCTGATTAATCCAAGGGGAAATTTGCTTTTCAAGTTTTGATAAATTTTGGCTGTCATCATTTTGAAACTTTTTGGAGCCTTTACACCTGTACAAAATAGCTGAAGAGATCACGGAGTTAAGTCATCAGTGCTTTAAAACTCATATGCTTTGTTTTGATTACCTACAGCAGTTTCGTAGCGCGCTACGAAACTGCTGTAGATGACTGTTTATGTGAAAAAATGAAATTGATGCTGAGGTCAGCAAATCTTAAAGGGATGACTCGAGGCCAGCATGAAGATTATACAAATCTATTCAGATATTCAAAAGGTGACAGGTGTGAGTATTTAAGGAAAAGGTGAAATTTTTGTCTTTTGTTAAAATCTTCCTAAAGTCACTTTATGACCGAATTATTAGGGTTTTGGTTATAGTCTTCGGTGATTTGGTTTGAACACATGTTCAGCTCAGAAGGCTTCCATCTCATTGAATAAGTATGATGATATGCGTTGTTTGGGAAGAATTAAAGAGCAGGGGACATGTGATTAAAGTGATGAAGAATAATGGGAGACAAAGACCGTAAAAATAGAGCACTTCTCTTGGTTAATTAAATGAGCCATCTACGCAACTAGAATCCAAAGCTAGCTCGTGCAGTATATTCTCCTTCAAGATACCTCAACCAAAACAAAAAGAGGACATGTGGTAGCATTCACAAAGGAATCAAGCATACGAGGAGAATGGAATTAGTGTTTTAGTTTGATTAGGATTGTGTGCAATTACAGTTCAGCACTTTGTAATTAATGCATTAGTTAAATAGCATGTAGGAGTAGTTAATAGGGCCTTCGAGCTCCCTCTAGAAAGGGAGGAGTGTATTCCTATAAATGGAGGAAATTAGGATGTAATAGAGGTTGGACATTTTATACAAAAACAGAGTTATTTGGGCCAATGTAAGACTTGTTACAGTAATAGTAAAACAGTGGTTATTTCTTCTCAAGATTCTCAATGGATTATTTTGTTCAAATATGATGGTGGTGTTTTATCTTATATGTTCTTTTACAGCCTTGTTATAGCACAATCACTCAGAATTCATATCTTATGCTCTGACTTCCTGTGTGTTTGGCAAGCTGTGGTTTTTGTGAAATATATTTGGACATCTAATGCAAAGAGCCTTGACTTCCATGAAATGACTGTGCTTTTGTTTATTAAATGTATAAGACTCCATAGCCCAATGAAGACCAATTTGATATGTGTTCAACCAGCTGTTGTTTTCATGTATGAGTGAAGAGTTAGCCATCTTTTGTTCTAATTGATTTCTATTATAAATCTGTGAGAGAGCCCTCTCTGATTAGGAAGGCTAATTCCTAGTCTAAAGTTTGGTTGAAAGAGTTACATAAAATCTTACTTGGTTGCAGCCCTTAGTAGTGATTTTGTGATAACAAATTGGGGAAGTGATTAGAAGGATTTTTTGTTCAAATCTAACCATTCTTGGTTAAAGGACAAGGCTTTTGAAGGTTTGGTTAGGGATTCATAGACCAAGTCAATTCCTTCTATAATGACCTCTAGGATGGACTTCGTCTGTCACAAGTTACAAAATTTAAAATAGGAGGTGCATAGATGGAAAGGGGAAAAATTGACCATTTAAAGGAATTGATCTTTGTAGACATTAATATAAGGGCATTAAATGATCCATCAAAACTAGAAGATTTCTCTTAAGGTTCTAATTAGAAGATTATTCTTGAGGAGCACAAATGATATATCTTAAAGTATCAAGAGGAGGAATGACAGTTGAAAAGTCATGCAATATGGGTTACCAAAGGAGACAAAAACATTAATTTTTTTCAAAATCATGCTTCAGAAAGGAGAAAATAAAATTCCATTTGGGGCTTTATGGATGGCGAGGGAAGTTTTATAGCTTTGAAAAAAGATATTCAACATGAAGTAGTGTGATATTTTAGCAACCAATATATAACAAAGGAAGGTGTCAATATAAAAAGCTAATTGGAGTACATTCATCTATGTCTAAAAATGTTTAATGTAAAGGAAAGTGACCATATTGGGAGGCCAATCATAAAGAGGAAATGATAGGGATTTTGAAATCATTTGTCAGGGACAAGAGCCCGGGCCTAGACGAATGGACAATTGAATTATTCCTACACCTTCTGCATATTATGAGTAAAGATCTTCTTGACATGGTTGAGGAGTTGTGGTCTCTATGTTCGATTATTGGCTCTCTCAATGCTACTTTCATAACTCTTATTCCAAAAGTGTCAGTTACATCCACTTTTGCAAATTATAGACCCATTTCATTATGTAACAATACATACAAAATTATTTCAAAGACATTGCCTCCTTGATAAAATCATCACTGTCAAATCACATTTCTTTAGAGAAATTTGGGTTCCTGGACAACAAGAAGATACAACATGCAGTAGCTATTACTTAAGAATGCCTTCACTCTATCAAGGTTTGTAAGATGGATGTGTGTCTTATGATAATTAACTCGATAAAAGCATATGATTGTGTTGATTGGGATTTTTTAAGACTGTTCCTTCATAGGATAGGTCTGGAAGTGTGTGTAGTGGACTGGATAATGGCATGTATCACATTTGTAAATTTTGCAATCATAGTTAATGGGTCTCCTATATGTTTTTTTAAAGTATTAAGAGGCTTAAGACAAGGTTGTGCTCCTTACCCTCTCTTGTTCATGTTGGTCATGATGGATTGAGTAGGAGGATCTTAGTGGCCCACTTTATGGGTATTATCTCTAGAGGCAGGGTAACTAAAAATATAATCATTACACATCTCATGTTTGTGGATGATGTCCTTTTAGGGGAGATATATGTTCCTGAATGATGTGCTTTTCATCAAATTATTTCCTCATTTGGTGATGTATTGAGCCTAATATGAAAAAAACTAAATAAGCTCATATCGTAGCATCATTGGATGAGGTATCAATATCATAAATCTCAATTTTTTTAATGTGGAGATTATCTCTATGAATTGTGGTTTCAAGTATCTTGGTTTCATTTTAAAACCGAGTAATATGGGATTAAAGACTAAGAATGGCTAATAGGAAAATTTGAGAAGAGGTTGTCTCTTTTGTCACATAAATGGCTCTCGATGGGAGGGAGATTGGTTCTAAGAAAGTCAATCTTGCATAGTATATTAATATTTTGGATGCACCTCTTTATGCTGCCTAAAAGCATCATTAATCAAATTGATTCCATTATCGCTAAATTCTTATGGGTTAGGATAAGGGATGTCAAAAAATCCACCTCATTCTCCTGGAAGACATTTCTCCACATATGGAATATGGTGGATGGAGTATAAAAGATACCGAGTGTTTTAGTTGAGCTTTGCTGGTCAAAAATTTATGGAGGGATTTGTATGGAAAGGGTATTTGGCAACTGATAATTAAAGAGAAATATGTAAGAAACAAACATTATGTGACATGGATAAAAGAAGGAGAAAAAGTTCAAAAATCAATTGTGTTCATTTGGAGGAGCTTTATGAAGATTAAACAATGGTTGCTAGGGAACCTGCGGTGGAAGGTTGGCAAGATGCATCTTTGGTGGAGATCAGATTATACCCATTACTGGATTTTTTGGTGATCATTCGCTATTTGTCCCACTCCTCAAGTATATTCATAATAAAGTTTTTTTTTTTTTTTTTTTTTTTTTTATCTAAACCAAATCTATGGATTAGGTTTCTTTTTTACTTTCACATTCATGGCTTAAAACTAGGGATATTGGCCTATCTGGGATGTTGGTAGAAGAATGGGAGAAGTATATTCTCCATTTAAACTTGGTAAGTTTAGGTCTGTCAGGTAATGTGGAGAATATTACATGGGATGGCATATCTTACAATGGACAGATCCTGGTAAAAGATGCATACAACTATTTATCTCCCATTTGTAGCTCTAAGGTGGGTCATTTATGGTTTCAAAGAATTTGGAAGTAGGATATCCCTCTAAAGCTAAAATGTTTTTCTTGGCTAGTTTGGCAGGACATAATATTTACTTTGGATAATATTATTAAAAGAGGCTTCATAGGTCCAAGGAGATGTGTTTTATGCAGATCAGATCGCGAAGATGTGGTGCACCTTTTCCTATCCTATCCTTTTACAATATATGTTTGGCATGGGGTATTGAATATGCTTACTATTTCAGCTGATTGGGATAAATGTTCTATTGAGAAATATCTCAAACAATGGTTCACGAACTATAAGGAATATAATGCACTGCCTTTTTACTTTCTATGGAATATTTGGAGATGCCATAATGCTTACATTTTTTAAGACGTCACGAAAGACATTAGAAGCACATGCCTAAAAGTAACAACTTATTATATGGATATTGGGCCTAAATCGAAGCAACTATCAAGGAGGCATTTCCAGCTTATGGATGTGTGGTATAGATTTCCAGTCAGCTTCTTTGACGGGGTAACATCCAACAATGTTTGTGGCAGCAGGAAATATATTGTTTTGAAGCTTGGAAACTATTATATCTTTAGTTGGAATAGTGGGATTGGATCTAATAATCGAATGAAGATTATAGTGATTTGGGGGGTCTTAATATGTGCAAGATGGCTTGTTATTGGATCCATGGATGTTTTTGGAGACTCCAAAGTGGTTATCGATTAGGTTTCGAAGAGATCAAAATTTGAGTCGTCCATGCTCATAAATTAGATGCAACACATTAGAATGTTGATCAATAATTCCCATAGACTAACCTTTTCACATATCTACAGGGAGCATAATATTGTAGCAGATTCTCTATCCATGGAGGGATGCAACAGGGTACCGAGGGAGATAAATTTCTCAACTTTTTGCAATGAATCTCTCCAAATATTTGGGAATATTAATATCTCATAGGTAGTCATTGAATTGACGTTTCAAGCGTCATGGTTATGTTGTTTTTCTGCTTATTAGTTTTTGATGGAAACATTCTTATCATGTAAAAAGATAGAACATATAACATGATAAACGGTCAAAAGTGATAGACTGAAAATTAGATAGTCATACAATTTTTTGTAAGAAATCGAAGAATCATTTCTAGATGTATAGTCTGCATAAGGGACAATATTTTGATGCCCATATTTTCCAAAAATTTGGATCATAGGAATATGAGGAAGATACAAGAAATCAAGTATATGTAAACAACTTTTATTCCAATGAAAGCTTGTTGGTTTTTTCTTATTGAAAAAAAATAATATATATCCATATTTTGTCTTCAAATAGAGTAGTCAAAAAATAGGTTGATATGTTAGAGCCTCTTTATTCTTTCACCTCATTGACCATGATATTAATAGACCATCCCATTGAACTTCTCATTGAATGCTCCCATTCTCTCTAAGGCTGAGATAAACAAGGGTATTCATATTGATACTTATGGAGCTTACCTTTGGTCAACATAATTTGAGCCTAGAGGTACTTTTTCCTAAACTTCATTGCTACTAAAATTTCTATTTCTAACATAGAGATGAACTCATTCAACCCCTTGAGTTACACCATATTGACTACTTTTCAATTAGAGGGCTCCTCTTACCCAACTCAAATTTTGCTCCCACTAGTTTAGTAAGAACATATGTAACCATATTCCTTAAGAGCACCATATTTTATAAATTAGCTCCTTAGAGATTGAGAACGGGATCAATTATATAATGAAACTGTCCTCATTGCAAGATTAAAAATGAGCTCTTTTGTCTCTTGAAATATTCTTTTGGCTCTCTCCAAACACTTGTTGCATTTAAGGATTAAATATGCTTAACCCTTTTCCTTTGAGGGATGTTAGACCTTCACCAACAACTTACCAAAGTCCAATTCCCCAAATTGACATGCACCAAGTTGATTAACTTTTACTTCCAACCCTTCAATACTAGTAGGAAGAGGTTCCATGGCTATATTCCAAACTCACATGATAATCTTGTGAGGTATCATAGACCTTATCACTATGATGGCCTCATGACCATGATGCCTTTCCTTGTGGTCCAAAATATTACAAGTTTTTTTTGTGGAGAAACATGTCTAACTAGGGAACCTCCTTCTTCTTGAGCTTCTTCATTGTTCCTCATCTTATTGTGCTAACGTTTCCTAGTTATCTCTTCTTTTTTTCTCCCTTTAAGTTATTTTTCATTGAAGATATTTTCTTTGTCATTTTTAAATATTACATATCTTATAATGTCATAGGACAACTTTGGTTTTTAATGGACATTAATATCTAAATTAAATAAAATCATGTTTTGGAGTTATGAACCTTAGCTCCACATTAATCTAATACAAATACCTATTTTAACATCAAGTATGTTAATAAGTGGACAAACTCAACTCTTTTTTGGTGTAAATCTTCTCTAAATTTGATACAAATTTTATTAAAAACTATTGGTCTCCTAATTAATAAAAACTTTAAACATAAAGCTTTACTCCTAAACATTTCAACTTATTTTTAAAAAGATTTGCCTCATCCTAAAGCAAAAAACTTAAAAATTTGTTGTAGTCTCCTTTAAATATGGGATGAAATATTTGGCACATTGTGATAAGGCTCAAGGAATAGGCTCCCTCACCTTTGTGAAGTCTCAACTCTTGCTAAGTCATGAATTCTTGGTATATCTAGATTACAGGTTGCTGAATATACTCTCAGTGTTATAGTGACAATTTGATCCAAAATTAAACCGGAACGCATCAACTTACATATATAATCATAAATATAGAGATGCAGTAGAAAACACTTCATTTCATTGATAGAAAAATACCGAACTATGCTTACAAACATAATGGAAATAGATAGCTTCGACGATGGTAGCTTATCTCTGAGAAGAGATGTGGTGGCTACATGTCTCTAAATTGCGTTACTATGAGGCTTAAGGGCCTATTTATTATTGGAAAACATGAGAAAACCCTAAACAACCAAAACCCTAATCCAGGAGATGTAACACCAAGAGTTTGTGGGCCCTGTTGGGGTTAGTTTGGCAACCAACTTCCCAGGGTCATAACTTGGTCATATTATCTCTGTTTGGAGCGTACGTTACCTTGTTGGAAAGGTCTCTTCGAGTACTATAGGTTTTTCCGCAAGCCCACACCTACAATTATGGGCTTGCCACAAATCCCAAAAAAATGCCTTTTAGGGGATCAAAACTGCTTCG
This sequence comes from Pinus tabuliformis, assembly GCA_031772625.1. NCBI lineage: Eukaryota > Viridiplantae > Streptophyta > Pinopsida > Pinales > Pinaceae > Pinus > Pinus tabuliformis. The sequence continues at coordinate 586,541,216 of CM062817.1, forward strand.
GAAGTTCAGGACCCAGAAAACTGCTAAAAATAGTAAATGCTTAAATGAATAAGGAAATAGATGAAACTGACTAGGGGATCTAGGTGGAATAGGTGGGTGGCCACCAATACCCACCTGGATCACAATTGTTAGGTTTTTTCCTAAACCTTGTCTAGACTACTCTAACAACTTATCGATTAACCATAATTAAAAAAATAAATAAAAACAAAATACAAAAATATAGATTAAACATACTAAAAAAAGGGGGAAACGAAATTGGAAAATTTACACACAATTTTTCATAAAACAAATAATTTAATAGAATAATCATACTCGTAACCTTAGATACTGCAAATTATAAATTTTAACATTCCAACTTCTTAGATATCATTTGTTTTTTTGCGTCGTAATAGAAAATTCGTTGTCACATGTTATCACGTAATAGGATATTTTCCACAAGGGATCAAAGTATGAACCATATTTAATAAGTAGACATGGATGATGGCATAACATTAATATGACACCATAAAAAACATGAGTTTAAGAAAGGAGAAAGAAATGGAAACTATGGGGGCGCTTTGATCCCTATTAAGCACATTTACTTTCCTACAAGAGGCTTCAAGGGCATTGGTTGGTAATTTACATAAGTGTTACATGCATTATGTATAATTGCTATGGTGCGGCTCATAAGATATCTAAAAGGAATTGAGAAAATGGGAGTAGGTATATGGCCTAGTGTTATCTTCAATGAAGGCATAAGTGAAAGATCGAAAACATGGATGAGACAAAATTATGCATGGATGCAAAAATGGAATATCTACCTCAATGCATGTCCCACAAATAGCAAGGAGCTAAAGAATTTTTCTATGGAGAAATTTCGTAAACGGATATGGGGAAAAGAGTTGGGTAGAAAGAAGAAGTACTACATTGAGGAATTCAGCCCTACGTGTGATCTCCAACAAAAAGAGTACATTGCAGCTAAAATTTCGTGAAGGGAAAAGGTTCTTATTGCTCAAGTAAGAACCAACTCGCATCAACTTCGGTGTGAAACAAGATGGTGGAAAGGGCCTAAAGAAGCTTGGGAAGAACGGGTGTGTACATTTTGCACATCTGGGGTAGTGGAATCAGAAAAGTATTTCATTTTGGAAATTGATGTGTTCAAAGACATCAGAGAAAGTTATGGGAATATGTTAGCATTGATTTCTTAGCATTGTCTTTTCAGCGAGGGAATTGTTGGAAGGTTGGGCCAACTCATCATCAATTTGAATAAGAAAAGGATTGAATTGCAAAAGGTGAAAAACATGGAATTGATGGTCCCATAGACTATGTTTAGTCTCATGGAAGTTAAAATATCATTTCATTTCATTTTATTATGAAAAGTAATATACATTTTATGCTAGGTGAGGTGAGGTATAGAGTATTTTTAAAGTAATTACATTTATAAATATGATAATGGAGTATGATATAAGTAACTGTGATATAATATGAGTATTATGTAAGTGAGTGTTTAGATGTATTTGGTTATATATTTTTTAGTTGATATGGGTATATATAATTTTTGGTTAATTTGGGTGCATATAAGTTTGGAGGTCACAAAACATGGGATGATATTATTTCAAGTTAATTTAGTTTTTTATAATTTTGTTTCCAATTATGGTACTTATAATCTTTGGTTTATTTGGTTGATTTGAGTGTATATAATTTATGAGGTGCCATATGATGTAAATATGTTCTATTTTTCTAGTCCAAGAAAATTGTGTACCACCTTGTTACTCTTAGGATCATTGTAGATGAATGTCAAAATAATGTAACGTATCTTTTATATTATTTCATTGACTTTAGAAAAGATTTTGACATCATTCTTAGAAAAAATTATGGAAGAGGTTGGAATAGATAATGGTCCCTCTTGAATTGAGGGTTGTTGTGGCAAGGTTGTATGAGAATGTTATTACCAAGTGTAGGACCATTTAAGGTTGGTAAGAAGAAATTAACTACAACGCCAGAGTCAAGTAAGGGTGTCCCTTATCCCCTACCCCTTTTTTCACATATACATAGATAAGCTAAACGTGTGTTTAGAGGACATAGGTTGTGTTCCCCCCCCACTCATTGCTATAGTCATAACTTTTTTTCTTTATATTAAGTATATTAATTTTTTTGGCACAATTTCACTATGATCTTGGCAAGCAATTAAGAATCCCCCAAGATTGATGTTCCAAGATGGCCATGATTGTTAATTCCAACAAAACCAAAATCATGATAAATAAATCTAGAAATATCACATATGTTACTTTCATATATGGCGACAACAATTTGGAGGAAGTTCCTTCTTACAAATATCTTGGAATAAATATCCATCACAAGCTCAATTGAAATTATAGCATCAAGAAAATGATAATTGGAAGAAGGAAAACTTATTATGGGCTTGAAAACAATGTAAGTTATAGGATCTTTAGATATAAGATTAGAAAAAAAACTCCTCTTTGGGACTCTCAGCCCTCCTGTTATGTTATATGGATGTGAGGTTTGGGGGTGCAATATCTCCAGAGAGTCATGGATGTAGATAGAAAAAGTCCAAAATAAGTTTATAACCTACAATCTCAATATTAAAGGAAATACCCCCTATCTTATCCTCCTGATTGAAGCAACCCTTTCAGTTGGCATTGATGTTAATAAGGCCATGATGTTGCTCATCATATGCCTTATGTCTACATGATGATATTAGTCCTCCTCATGATGTGTGATGAGTGTGTTGAGTGTTTGACTTGGTAGTCCTATTGGTTGGCATTGATGTCAACATGGATTTGGAGGCTGAGTAGAGATGGTTGTTGCTACATGTGTTGAGATGTGGCTGCATGTGTTGGAGGTGCTTCTATCAGTGTTGGAGGTAGTTGGATGACTTGATGTTGCTACTGTAGGTGTTGAGGATGCTTCTATAGGAGATAGAGATGTTGCTACAAGTGTTGGATGTGTTTAGACAAGTTGACACCGCTGCTTGAGGAACTGGAGGTGTTGGTCTTGGTGATGAGGTTGGCAGACTAGGGATTGCTTGTCACTGACTTGTTGTAGGAGTCCTTCACCTATGTCATCAGTTGTATACTCATCACAAAGGCTTGGAGGTATGTTTCAGAGTTGATGAAGGTGCCCTTGAAGTTTGGCAGAGCTTTGAGATGTTTTTATTGTGTTTTCACTTCATCCTCTACCCAATCGTATGGATGATGAGTCATGGGAGCGACTGAAACTTTATAGACGCTGGAAGGAAAGCCCGTGGGAATGACTAAGGAGATCCATTTGAGTTTGTGCAATGTTGTGCGTGTGAACGAGACTTTCACGAGTTTTTCTCTGCATTCCTCGTGCAACTCAGCTAATTTTGGTATTATGGCGACATTCTTATTCAGAACTTTTCGGCATATTGGCGGAAAAGTTAGTGGGACCTCCAGAAGCTAATCAAAGTTGAAAGTATCAAAAGGCAAGTGGAGTTAGTGGCTTGATCAAGCCAATGAGCTGAATCCAGATCAAATCAAGCATATGAACAGAGTTTGTGGAGCTCAGTAGTTCTTAGTAATTATTGAGTTGAGAACCTCAGTTCATTTATATATTGGAGGAAGATCAATGATACTATGGTTGATTCTCTTATGTGTGGAGTCAGCTTGAGTTTAGAGGATTGTATGCAAGCTATGAGAGTTGTCTAATGCAGAATTTTTGAAGTAGTTTGCAGGTGTTGCAACAGTAACCAAAATATGTTTCAACCATCATGTTTATGTAGTGAGTGAGAAGATGAAGTGTGGATTGGAGAAGTGTTTGGTGAGATTGTGATGCAGTTTTTGGTGTAGTCTTGGATTTTGATTGTGCTTTGATGATATGTTGTTGTAGTGCTCATGTTGAGAAGTTTTCAGTTCCAGTCTGAAACATTTTGAAATGAGAACCACATAGAGGAGAGGAGTTGGAGGACTCCAACGAAATCAATATAAGTGAGTATTTTTCTCAATCCAATGGTGGTTGGATAGTTCGACAGAAACTGGGTGAGGCTCGTTGGTCATGGTGGCTTCCAACATATCGAAGTCTGTAGAGTCGATTGATAGTTCAGGAGTAATCGGGCAAGGATCATTGATCATGGTGGCCTTCAGTGGATGATAGTTCATAGATCCACATGAGAAAGTGTCTCCATTTTATAGTAGCCATTTATATCTATATGTAAAGAATTTGCTTGACTAATAGAATATTTGAGTAGCGCAGTGACAACAAATGTTTTTTGCCTTGGAGAGGGTTTTCCACCAGAAATATCTATGTCCATTGTGTTGATTTCTTTCATGGTTTCATGTTTGTATTTGATGCTCCGATCTCTGCTTTTGTGTTTCAGTTTATGCTTGATTAAAGAATAATTAATTGGAAAAAAGTTTATAAGTGCCTTCACTACTGATTCACCCCCGCTCTCAGTAGTGATCTAGTTTCCAACGCTTCCCCCCATTAAAATCATGGTTATGGCTAAGTATTTTATGTAAAAGAAGAAGCTAAACAACATATAAGACGAGGTTTCCTACAATTGCTTCTAACTCTAGCCAAAATCACCACCTCTGACTCGGGAGATGATAACATAAGGATGCTCAATATTGGCTAGACCATTGGGGGATTAAAAGAGGAAATAATTTTGCAGAGTAAAAGATAATATTAAAAATATTATTACATCAAAATTTAAGGAGAAATGTGGGGCGATAAAGAGCTAGAAGGAACAAGGAAACTAAGATATTATAAAAAGGTGATCGACTCCGATCTTGAAAATAAAAAATATCTATTTTGTCTTAACTGGTACAAAAATGAAAATAAACACTACTAAAATAAGGAGAAATTCTCATGAGTTTCATAGTGAAATTGGACATTGGCCAATTCCCAAAACATGATTGAATGAAATATTTATCACCTTTTCTACACTAAGAGGGTTGAAGATGAAAATCACTTTCTCTTATAATGTCTAGCCTATACACACATTTGATCTAAAATTCAAAATATTTGTCACACTACCAACCTTGTTGACCTTTTAATTCAACAAAACTCTGGTGCACTTAGAATGATCCTCTTAATGCTTCTAAAGCATAGAATTAAATTGCTAAATATTTTTGAGTAATATTTTACCTTCTTAAGGTCTGCTAGACCATTTTAGGTCTTAGTGGACATTAATAATAATAATCATCATCATCAATAACAACAACATAAATACATGTAAAATAAGTAAATATGATAAGCAAAAATAAAAATAAAAAATAACATATAGGATGCTAACAAAAGAGTCTCAAGGAATGCGACTTGAATAAGAGTACCAGGAAAAGTCTATGTGGGTAGAATGTACATGACATGAGAGCACATGACATAAGTTAGGTACACTAATTATGGTTTAAGGGTATTAGAGACAAGTGTGCATGATAAATGCACGATAAAAAGCATGTGTGACAATAATGAGCACGACAAGTGCACATGACAGAGGAATACCTCTAAGGGACATTGAAAGATCACAATGATAGTTGAAGAGATTTGAATGAATATGAAGATCTATGAAGGAAGGCTAAGAGCTAGTTAGACATGAAGAGATGCAAAGGGGAAATGAAGACTTGGAAGAAACCAAATAATTAATCAACAAAGTAATTAAAAAGCTATGGTGGTCGTCATTTGTGTTGAGTTAGCTCAACACGTATCCTAAGAATGATAAGTTTGTAACCATAGAGGCTCAGTTAAGAGTTGGAGAAGAGCAATAACACATAGGCTATAATATACATGTATATTGGTCTCTATGGATGAGAATGAGTATACCTAATCCCCTCACCACTATGATATGATTATGAATGTTGTCTAAGTGACTTCTATGATCGTTTAATCCCCATTACCATATCTATGTTCTACTACATGCGTCAAAGACTTTTAGCCTTAGTTTGTAGAATTCAAAATATTGGATAATTGGGCCCATTTTGTTAGGGTGAGAACAATTCATAAACTCTTCATATGCTAGTGTAATGATGCATTAAACTTAGGAGCTATCTAAGTTTGTAACAAACTCCCTCTAGTTGTTGGAATATTGAAAGTTAGACTTTTCATCTATTCATATTTTTAATCAAAATTTTGACAATCTTAATTAATCTAGAATGGAAAGAAACCCTTAAAGACATTGTTCTACCATGCATAAAACTTAAATCATAGTATAACTTTAAATATACATAGATTCTTATCAAATTTGTGATATGAAAGATGATATTTTTATTATAAAATTAAAGTTCTCAATAATAAATAGATTAAATATAAACACTTAATCAAATTCATCAAATCCATATTTATACTCGCCTTAAATTACAATTATGCATATTTCAATTTCCACCATGTCATATATAAAAAATTAAGCTTATAGTCTTGATCGCCACAGCAGGCATATACTAGCTCAACAACAGGCATATACTAGCTCAACAATATAGGTTAAATGTGCCATGAACGTGGATAGGCATAAGGTTAATGCACGCAAGAAAGACAGGGTGGGCAATAATTCAAATTTTAGGGTTGGAAATCTATTACATGGCAAAAACAATTTTTAATAATGGAAATAATCATAGGTTAATGCAAGCAAGAAATTTTAGGGTTGGAAATCCACTACATGGTAAGAACAACTTTTAGTAATGCAAATAATCACAAATTCCTATTAATAGAATGCAAGTAACTTAATAAAGCTAGGAGTTGTCTTTTGTGCAACTTGCCACTGAAAAAATTGCCGTAGTCTAATTAGCTGGAGGAATTTCCTGGAAAGTTATGAAAATTCCGGTCATATTTAGAGAAAATAAAAACACGATTGAAACACCGCCTCTACAAGATTTTTTGAAAATTTTTTGGCGGATTCCGACACTTTTGGCCGTTTGCCTCTGCAGACCACTCCAAAAAAATTGAGGTGAAATCTTGATTTGTGTTATTTAAACTAGTTTTTTGACAATATATATGGATTCAACACCCTGGAAAACCATTTGGGCACTTCTATTGTGCAGGGGTTACCCATCAAGCTTGTGATTTCAATGAATTTCTGCTGGATTTTAGAGGAATTAGACTGGAAAAATTCGGGAAAAACTTCCAAAAAATCACACTAAACACAACTCGATAAATTTAATCACAACCTTTCATTAAACATGACAACAAAGAATATTCCTTTTTATTAAATCTTAAACATACACATAATATTTGTAATAAACGAAACTATTAAATCTTGAACATACACGTAATATTTGTAATAAAAGGACTATTAAATCTTGAACATACATGTAATATTTGTAATAATGCAAATCACAAATCCCTATTGATAAAATAGAAGTAACTTAATAAATTTAATTACAACCTTTCATTAAACTGTGACAATGAATAATATTCCTTTTTATTAAATCTTAACCATACACGTAATATTTGTAATAAAAGAACTATTAAATGATGATGAACCACACCGATTGGTTGGAAATGCGTAGACAAATGAATTTTGATATGATTATCACCGAAAAAGATTTATCAGAAACTAGATATGGATCACAGAAGAACTATAAAATTTCATATTTGTAATAAAATAACTAGTGATAAAATAGAAGTAACTTAATAAATTTAATTACAACCTTTCATTAAACTGTGACAACGAAGAATATTCCTTTCTATTAAATCTTAAACATACACGTATTCCTTTTTATTAAATCTTAAACATACATGTAATATTTGTAATAAAAGAACTATTAAATGACTTGGTTCGAAATGTGTAGACAAATCACAGAAAAGATTTGTCAGAAACTAGATATGGATCACAAAAGCATAAATTCGATCAAAACCATTAAATCTTGAACATACATGTAATATTTGTAATAAAAGAACTATTAAATCTTGAACATACACGAACTATAAGATTTCATATTTGCAACAAAAGAACTAGTGATAAAATACAATTAACTTAATAAATTTAATCACAACCTTTCATTAAACCATGACAAAAATTTAATCACTTTCATTAAAGTGTGACAACTAAGAGTATTCCTTTTTATTAAATCTTAAACATACACCTAATATTTGTAATAAAAGAACTATTAAATGACGATGAACCATATGGGTTGGTTCCAAATGTGTAGACAAATGAATCTTGATGTGATTATCACCAGAAAAAGATTTTTAGAAACTAGATATGGATCATAGAAGCCTAAATTCGATCAAAACTTTTCATTAAAGTGTGACAACTAAGAGTATTCCTTTTTATTAAATCTTAAACATACACCTAATATTTGTAATAAAAGAACTATTAAATATTGAACATACACGTAATATTTGTAGTAAAAGAACTAATAAATCTTTAACATACACGTAATATTTGTAATAATGCAAATCACAGATCCCTATTGATAAAATACAAGTAACTTAATAAATTTAATTACAACCTTTCATTAAACATTACATTGTGACAAGGAAGAATATTTCTTTTTATTAAATCTTAAACATAAATGTAATATTTGTAATAAAAGAAAAATTAAATTAGGATAAACCACACCGGTTGGTTCCAAATGCGTCCACAAATGAATCAAATGATTCTTGATATGATTATCACCAAAAAATATTTCTCAGAAACTAGATATAGATCACTGAAGCCTAAATTCAATCAAAGCTATTAAATCTTGAACATACATGTAATATTTGTAATAAAATAACTATTAAATCTTAAACATACACATAATATTTGTAATAAAAGAACTATAAAGTTTCATATTTGCAATAAAAAACGGAGTCGTCTACGGGGCGGAGGAAGGGTCAGAATCCGGGCAAAAAAATTTCAAAAAATCTTGTAGATTTAATATTTGAATCATGTTTTTGATGGTGGAAATGGATTCAGCAACGTCAAAAACGTCTAGGACACCTAAAATTTTGAAGTTTAACAACTATACCCTGGATTTACAAAAATACTTATCGAATTTTCTTTAAATATGACCGAAAGTTCCATAACTTTCCGGGCAACCCCCCCCCTCTTTAGACTACGGCTAAAAAAACTATAAAATTTTATCTTCTTTTCAATACTAAATAAAAATTCACTTTTTTTTTTTAATTATCTATTCTCCATCAAATGATAAAATTATGAGATGTTTTTTTTTCAAATAATTTTAATTATAATATGTAATTTTTCTCTGGTTAGATTTATATAGAATTTATATTTTATTTAAAAGAATTTAAATATTAAAATATAAACTATTTTGTAATAAATAAAAAATGGAATTGTCCTTAATGCGAGTTTTTGGAGTTTCCGTTGCAAAATTTGGGGAAACAATTATTGTTAAATCTTGATTTGTGTTATTTAAACTAGTTTTTCACCTATCAAATTTGTGATTTCAATAAATTATTCCAAAAAATAACACTAAAAACAACTTGAATAAATTTTTTAAATCCTCACTATTTCTTTAAAAAAATTTAAATATTAAAAGATAAACTATTTTATAATAAATAAAAATTTTAAATCCTCATTGAGATTAAAATTAGAAATAATCTAAAATATAAATAACATTTTATTATAAAATAAAATTTATATACAATAAAATAATGTTTTAAATTATTTTTTACTTCACTTTAAATTAATTTAACTATAAAAATTAATTTTATTAATTGAAATTTATAATTAGATATATATTTTTTTAATAAACAAAATCTAGTAATAAAATAAAATATAAATATAAATTAATTTTAACTGTAAAAATTAATTTTATTAATTGAAATTTATAATTAGATATATATTTTTTTAATAAACAAAATCTAGTAATAAAATAAAATATAAATTTAAATGCATACATAAATAGAATATAGATCTCTATGTACCCTCTTTCACCCATAACCAGGTGTGATATACCAATTTAATTATAACATTTAAATTGAATTATTATTTATTAATATTATAATAAATTAAAATATTATTATTTATTAATATTATGATAAATCTCACCATGCCCACCATTTTCATATGGAATCTAAAGAGCAAGTGGGATTAAGCACTCACACACATTAATAACCGTAATGGTGCACCACCTTCATCAAATTAATACCAAGCTGAAACGAAAAAGACATGGCCATACCACTAAGAGATTTGATTACGTGTAATAATAGAATTACCGATATTAAATAAGTAATTAATGATGTACCATGTATGGTCATGGTATGCATAAATCGTGTATTGTCCCTTTGCCTACGTGGACTGCCCGCGGGCAGCAGCTCAAGCGGTCAATCATGTGATCCGCGGGTCATTTGGAGGACTAAAACGGCGGTATCTGGAAAGGAGGTCGTGGGTTCGGAGATTTAAAGCAGGTTTGGGGCCAGGTTTTGGGGTGGTCAGGATTGCTTTAGAGGAAGAGAGTAGCGGGGATTGGAGGTATGTAAAGATAGGGGCGGTATCAGGAAGGTGGGTCTGGAAATTAATGCAGGTTTGGACCCAGGTTTTGGTGTGGCTGGGATTGCATTGTAGGAAGAGAGCAACGGGGATTGGTGGAATGTAATGCATAGGGATTTGGAGGAGGGAAGGGAGGGGAAGGTTTTGGAGGGGTTTTGGTGGAGTGGGCAGCGAATCAGACGCTAGACGCGAGACGCGAGGATGAAGGTCCAGCTATAAAGGGGTTGTCGTATTTTAAGGCAAATGGGTGAGCCCTGCAGGAAATTCGCGAGCGTGGAATGGTGGGATTGCGATTTAGCCGTGTAGCCATATGACCGATATCGGTTTAGCTGCGATTTAGCTACTTTTAAATACCCGCCGAGAACTTGGGGCAAAATGTGTGCAGTATAGCTGCAGAGAGGACAATACCATAAACATACGCTGATATAAGGTTCTTTGTATTTCTGGGTCTCTGGAATTTAAACCAGTTCAGATGCTGTGGGCTTAGAATTTGGAGCTCTGATAATGGCTGCGGTTGTTTTGGACAGTGAAGCAGCCTCAGCGTCTGCGTCTGCGTCTGCCTCTGCCTCTGCAGTCAAGGAACAAGCAATAGAGGAAGTGGGTACCTTGAAAAAGGGCCCATGGACCTCTGCAGAAGATGCGATTCTGGTTGAGTATGTCAGAAAACACGGTGAAGGGAATTGGAATGCAGTGCAGAAGCATTCAGGGCTGTCCCGGTGTGGGAAGAGTTGTAGGCTGAGGTGGGCTAATCATTTAAGGCCTAATCTGAAAAAGGGTGCCTTCACAGCGGAAGAGGAACGCATAATTCTTGAACTCCATGCCAAGCTTGGCAACAAATGGGCTCGTATGGCTGCTCATGTGAGTATCCACTTCAGCCAACAGCTCCTTTATGTGCATTTAATATTAAGTTATTGTTTAACATCTTAGTACTCACTTCACTCAACAGTAGTTCTCATGCATATTCAATTCGAAGGTCTTGTCAGATGACTTGTGTTTCTTTTATATATTTTTTATCAGCTACCTGGGCGAACAGACAATGAGATAAAGAACTACTGGAATACCCGTATCAAGAGAAGGCAAAGAGCGGGCCTCCCTCTGTATCCGCCAGATGTACAGCTCCAGAATTCAAATCAAAAGGCCCCACAAACACCGTCTGAGCCTAATCATATAGATTTACCATATGAGAGTCGCCCTTCAAATAACCCCTTGATCTTCAGCTCTAAGGTTGAAAATGGTACTCCTAGCTATGATGGTCTGAAGGATGCTAATACGAATCCTATGCCATTTTCTGGGTTGGGTAATGTTTCCATGGGCCCTGTGTTTTATCAAGCAAATCCAATCCAGCGTCTCAAGAGACTTAGGGACACTAGTTTCATCATGGGACCCCCTTCCAGCCCTTTCGGTCGCATGGGGGTGAATGGTCACATGGGGATGAATGATGTCAGTAAGAGCTTGCAGCCTGGTTTTAAGGCCAGATTTCCTTACCCCCTCCAAGCTGCTAGATCGGATTCATTTGTTGCTCAAGGCTGCTTTTCCTATGACCATAATCTCAGCAGCACTAGTAATTTGCCCCTGGGAGGGTTTTCATCAGGCAGCCATGCCGTTATGAATGGTACTTTCTCTGCTTCTAGGCTTTTTTCTGGCCAGAAGCTGGAGCTCCCTTCAAGCCAATTTGCTGAGTCTGTGCAGACAGCAGGCTCAAGCATCAATCCAGTTTTAAATAGGAGCACTCCTCTTTTGCTGCCGCCCGTTCCTACTCAGACGATCAATCAAGTAGACTACAGCTTCCCTACGCCAAAAAATAGTGGGTTGTTAGAATCTATGTTCCAAGAAGCTCAAACAATGTGTGGGGTTAAGGCTCATTCCTCCTCAAATTCCTCGATTGACCTGCAGGGGGGCTCCAAAAGCAGTATCAGTAACCCACTGGACAATGGGTTTCCTATGCAGATCAAGATAAAGCATGGCGATAACAGTGACCCAAATACTCCCTTGGATGGTCATACTTTCTCCATGTTTAGCGAAAGCACTCCTCCTTTGGGTACTAGTCCATGGGATGATTCGTCATCCGCACCGTCACCAATTGGTATGCAGCTTATTCTTAATCAACCTGATTTTTTTTATTTTATTTTATCTGAATATTTAGAACATAATTCTAACAATTTCTGCAAGAAATATTTGTTCTCACCAAATCTTTCCATCCATGGTATTCTAATCTGGAAGCGCATTCATTCAGAAGCACTTTTTCCTCCTTCTTTTTCTGCCTTGACAATATTTTATGTAAAAACTAGAGCTATGTCGATGCTACTTAAAATTCTGGATCTGGAACAGTATTTAATAGTATTACACCAGTCTAGATAGTCTGACGATTATTTGTCATTATTTTAAGCAGGATAAAAGCAAACACAATTGATCTTAACTGATAAGTTTGTTTTAATCTTTGTTTGAATCATTTTTAGCAATCTGTTGGTGTTAATAGTTAGTCACTAACTGTAACTTTAACTTCCAATGAATTATTTCACACTAGCTCTTGGTAGGAACAGTAATGCCAATATTGGATTGATATATCATTGGATAAATACTTTGTTGTGCATGGCTATCTTCTGTTGAGATTTCTTTTTCTGAATTTGAAATATCATTTGTTAATGTGAGAAATCTGCTGAATTTAAACTATAGGAATCCTGATATGTTAACCATATTTTTTATTACAGGAAAGGCCATGAAGTCAGAAGAGCCAAATGAGGGGTATATTTCTAGTGGTAGCTGTGGAGATGAAAACGTTTCTTCAATGTTGGATTTAACAGCAGATGTATTGCCGGATACAGATTGGAATGCTCAAATTTCTGGAATAGAGAAAGACCAATCCCTTCTTAATGAAGCCCTGACTACCATGTTCAATGATGATTTGGGCATGGGTGTTCAACAGATGCCATCTGAAACTTCACCTTCCAATCAAACATGGGTACTTGGTTCCTGCCCTTGGAGTAATATGCCTGGTGTTTGTTAAGCAGCAAATCTTCATTGACTGTTCAAGTACGTTGGTAGCAAAATGACATTTTATTGAGAAGTCATACTAAAGTAGTGTGCAAATATGGGTTAGTATTTTGTGATTTTTGATGAATGGTGGAAGTTTTGATGGACAGTTAGAGCTCTTTGGAGGGCCAACTACCAATCGTGCTTCGATGAGCATAGGGAATTAAGGATAGGTGTCGAATACTATGCATATTTATGGTGTTCTAGTGTTTTACTCATGTGGTGCAAGTAGGCTGAGTTAGGTTTTCACCAGCAGAGATGCATATTATGTAGGAAGTTTGGTTTAGATATATTGTGACTAGGTAGCTAATGTGAACTTAAGCGGTGGTAAATTCTAGTCAAATTTGAAGGTTGTGACTACCTCAAACTTATCTGGGGATAGATATCCTACCATTCGTGCTTTAAGGAATTTGTATGGCTATATTTTTAAGTGGCCACTCTTTCAAAGCTGATATAACAGACTTTGACATTTGATATGTTATGCTTGAGTTTTTGGCTGTTTGCCTATATGTTCATTTTTGTCATTTTTGTTTCGGTCATACGCTTGAATTGTATGAGAATTTAGATTTGAAGCAGATTGCATATGATACAAACTATGAAATGTTGTCTGACTATGCAACAATCTTTTAAAATATTTGATTTGCAAGTTATGTGTAATGCTTTGATGCTTGTAAAATTTTAAAAGGCATATGTATTATATTCATTTATCTGAAGATTTTGTTGCTTTGTTTATTGGATTGTGCTTAAAACTATTTCAGAGTCTTCGAAATCAATCTTTAAGTATTAGGTGTAATGTGTACCATAGTAATTTTTCAATCTTTAGTAGCATAATGTCTAAGAAGTAAATATTACATTTATGATTGGTGAGTCAGTCAGTGCGCTCTTCTCAGGAAGGGCCCCCCAAAGAAATCTCAATTCCTCAAAATTAGAGGTATGTCAATATAAGTTCCTCAGTTGGTGCCCTGAAACAGGATTAGGACTGCAGCTCTGAGCAAACCTTCCTTCTTGTAGTCAGTGCGCTCTTCTCAGGAAGGACCCCCCTAAAAGAAATCTCAATTCCTCAAAATTAGAGGTATGTCAATATAAGTTCCTCAGTTGGTCCCCTGAAACAGGATTGGGACTGCAGCTCTGAAACCTTCCTTCTTGTAGTTAATAATACGAAAAATGGATTTCCCACTGCTGAAACAAAATGGAATACGTTACACACAATGATTGAACAAGACCTCTTGGAATAGTATAACAAAGCCTGAGGTGAAAGGATACATGCCTAATGTAGCCCAGAAACTGATCGACTCCAAAACAGCAAAGATGTAAAGGGCCAGTCTCTTATACTTCTGACAGTGATGTCTAGGTTGTACAACTCGAATTCTGTTGAAGATTCAATTGCCTTTGTCTGCCCCCATGCATTAGGAATTTTCACTGTCAAACTACCTAACCCAGTCCTCACATGGAGAAAGTTTTGCAAATGTAAAAAACTAACCTTGCTTGATGCCTAATGAAGACTCCATTTGCTTTGGCTCGAAAGTGATCTTATTTACTAGGTATTATTTTTAATTTGTGAAAACTTGGACACGTGATTAGGACTTGGGCTTTCTAAATATTTTCAATTTTCATTCCTGGAAGTTAAGGGGTCCATGGAATGAGCATGTTTTACAACAGCTGAAAATAAGCTAGTGCAATATTCTTCATTATGATTTCATTCTTGCATTATTTCTTAAATTTTTATTTGAATACTGATGGCAAATCTTCATGATGATTTCATTCTTGCATTATTTCTTATATTTTTATTTGAATACTGATGGCAAAGATGTGCTTCTGACATTTTAGCAACAGAGGATAGATGAGAATGACAAGGTTAATTATATAGCTGTGAATTTAAGGTTTAGAACGTATGAATTCTTTTTTGGAATCAGTAATTAAGTTGGTCTTGTGCTTGTGTAATACAAAATTGATTTCAATTCTTACTATTATATGAAATTTATTTTTTTGGAATCAGTAATTAAGTTGGCTTTGTACTTGCGTACAATACAGGATTGATTTCAATTCTCACTATTATAACTTCTAGGGCTATATTGTTAAGATACAAAGTTTCTAAGGGATGACCATAAAGCAAAAATGTTTTATTAAATTATGCTTTTTAATTTTAATTTAAGATATAAATAGAAATATTAATATTATTAATATAATGGTAATGGTAATGGTAATGGTGGATGTGTATAGTGTATTAGAAATATATTCTTAATTTTAAATTAAGATATGAATATTCGTTATGGAGATATTGATATTATTAATATAATGATCTTCTCACTTGTAAAATAAATATATATACTTGATCGGAGTGTTATTTATTTATTTTTACTTTGTAGGTCAAACATGTGTTAGGTAGATGCGTATCATTTATATTGAACAATGAGAGTAGTTTTACAATTTAAAATTCTCATTTTTATTTTTTTAAATTATAATTTATTAGTGTTAAAACTGATAACGGTTTTACCATTTAAAATTCTCATTTTTATTTTTAGATGATAATTTATTAGTGTCAGAACTGATAACCATTATAAAAGATTGTCTTATTGGTTTAAATTTTAGTTTTAGATATGGGTGATTATTTTTAATTTTAATTTGAGATATGAATCTTTATCTATAAAGATTGATATTGATATTATTAATATAATTAGTTGTTTTTAGAATGATTTTTTTGTAGTTTTTCTTGTGGGTTTTTGCAGTCTAATATTTTTGGAATCCGATAGGAATTTATTGAAATCATAAGCTTGATGGGTAATCTCTGCACCGAAGTGCCTTACTAGTTTTTCAGGGTGCTGAATCTATATATACAGTCAAAAAACCAGTTTAAATAACACAAATAAAAATTTCATTTCAAATTTTTCCATAAAATTTTGGTACAAGAAAGTTCAAAAAATTACACTAAAAACGACTCTTAATATAATAATATTTTAATTAAAAAATAAATATGTATATTTTAAAATTTTCGTATCTCAATCTAAAATTACTATATATATAATTTTAAAATTTATCTATTTTTTTATAACAGAGATTTTATTTGTTATTTTTTAATTGCTTAATAGATTTTGAGGTTAGCATTATTCCTTGTTGTCAGCAAATATTATAATTTGCCCTAATCCACATTTTGACTGAACTAGCATATTGAATGCGACACTTCAGTTTTTTTCATGATCACCATAATTTGACAAAAAATCTAATGAAATGATCACGGCTCAACTTGGAAATGCCCAAAACCCTAGGGCAGTGAGGAATTATGAGCACATCATTTCTGAGGTAGAACAACATTTGGCTACTGGATTTCAGTGGAAAATGTGCTGGAAAACGCTGTATTCATGTTTTTTTGAGAGCCATAATGCCATGTACCTGGTACATGGGATTCTGAAAGTGAAACCTGGGCAAGTCCAACCGACAGAATGAAGACACCATGATACTGGGCATATTCTCTGAAACAGGCACGGAAAATCCATGTGGACCAACTAGCGGTGATAAAATGGATCTGAGTGGGGGCTAACGGTTTTCTTTCTATAAAACTGGGTAATGATGGTTGTCATTTTCTATTTTTGCCACACTGGAAATTTAGGGGAAGAGTTGGGCAAAGTACAAATGGACAGTCACCATTGGTGAGGATATATTGGTTTGAGCATAATTTAGGCGCAGGAAAATGCGGGATCACCAAATTTGGGTATTCTACAAAGTTGGGGAAAATGCAAGTCCCCGTGGGGAGCGCCCCTCTTAATTTGGGAGATGCCCTGTCGGACCATTAATGGTGATCGTTATGCATCGACCGCATGATCATGAATGCCCATGTGGAGATATGTATGGCGGCATGGGATCAATGCCCATGGTTTCATTGGCACAAGTCGACAAAAGTGGAGGATTATTTAATAACGAATCAAATTCCGCCAGTCGTCTGTGTATTTTGACAACGAGAAGTTCACTGAGGGCAATGTAATTGGGCGGGGATAAAGTTAGTTAAACCAGCGTGGGAGGCTGGCTGCCTGCCACTGTACTCACTGTACAACAAATGCTGATGTTTTTACTGTGGGCAGTGCAATGTGTACTTCCTCTTTTTTTTTTTCCTTCACATGCAGTGGATTTCTTAAATCATACAACTGTGGAAATCTTTACTCTTAAAATTTGTAATATTCAAACTAATACAATTTTAATGAGATTTTTTTTATAATTTTGCTTAAAAAGCATTCTTCATTATTAGCCCAAATATTTATAATAGCCCAAATGTTTACAATGCTCTCTAGCCAAATTAAGAGCTAAAATAAAGGAAACACCAAAGCAAGGCACTAGTACAATCCGTTTATGCTTCTGTTGTTGCTGTTACTATTGGGGTTGAAGATGTTTATGGAGAGTGAAGAAATTGATCTATATGATAGTTTTGTAACTTTTATTAATGATCTTATTTTTAAGAATAGTGGTTATGATTTGTTATTAGTGATCATGTTGGTTTATTTCTAGTAAAGCTAATAACTTGTAACATGGTTTTGAGTTATAGAGGCAATTTAGAGCTTCACTATTTATATATTTTGCTATTGATATGTATAATATTTGATGTTATTTTGATATATTCATTTTTTATATACGAGACTCAAAAATAAATTTTGCTTATCTTTTTTTAAAGTGATTTTTTAAAAATATAAATAATTTAATTATTAACATAAGAGGTTTATTTTACAGATTAGTGTGAGGGGATGTGTAAATTTGTCTGTGCCCCTTTAAAATAAAATTATAAATTATAAATTATGTTCTAAATAGAAATATAATGTAGGCTATAATTTAAAAAAATGAATATGCTATAAAGTAATTAGAAGTAAAAAAAATATTTTTCAAAAATGAAGATCTATGCTAACTATATTATGTTGATATCAACTTCATATATATCTATATATTGAAAAAGATAATTTTTTACGGTTAAATTTTTTGTTTGGTCATGTATATACTCTATTTAGCATTCAAAAACACAATATACGCTGGTAACTTGCAACATGACTTTTGGGTTTTGAGACAATTTAGAGCCTCATTATTTATATATGTTGTTATTGATATGTATAACATTTGATGTCATTTTGATGTATTCACCTTTTATATACAAGACTCAAGAATAAATTTTGCATATCATATTTTTAATGGTTTGAAATCTTTCATATATATAAATAATTTGATTATTGAGACGAGAGGCTCATTTTACAGCACAGTGTGAGGGGATATCAACTTCATATATATTTGCATATAGGAAAAAAAGTTTTTATGGTTAAATTTTTTATTTGGTCCTATATATTCTAGTTAGCATTCAAAAATACAATTTAAACAATGAAAAATAATACATTGTATTTTACACTTTAAAAAAATTTACACGTGAATAAATAAATCTATGCTAGTTTTATAAAAAATCAAATTTTGTAAAAAAAGATATTTAACATTCTAATTTTATTAAGTGTTTGATAAAACCTTAAAAAGGTAAAAAAAACCAAAGTAAAAAAGATACAAGTTTGAAGTCAAAGAGAAGGTACTTTTAACATTTCTATATAAAACGAGGGAAGTTAAGACTCTGAAATAGGATGGAAAAAGAGATTTTTGAAAATGTTAAAACAATGGGTTATATATATTATAGATGAAATTTATTATTTATTTAAAAAATATATAAATATTATAATTAATATTTTATTTAATTTATTTAAATAAGAAAATTATTTCTTTTAAATAATAATAAGAAATATATTTTATTTTTTAAAATTAAAATAATTATATTTTAAAATTATTGAGTCTAAAGGTTTGTTTACAATTTAATATGAAGGGATGCATAAGTATGTCTGTCTTTTAAAAAAGAATATATACTTTAAATAGAAAAATAATGTAGGCTATAATAAAAAATGAATATGCTATGTTTGTAAAGAAATTTCATGTAAAGTAATTAGAACTAAAAAAAAATGTGTGAACAAGATGTTTAAACCTTGTACTTAAAAAAAAAAATTTCAACACAGGGTTTAGTAAAAGAAAATTAACTAAATTATGTTGATATCAATTTCATATACATCTATGTGGAGAAATTTTTATTAAAAGAAAATATTATAATGTTGTATATAATAAAATACTCAATGTGGGTTGTCCTTAATTTTTTTTTAATACTAATTAATAATGACCTATACTTAAAAATATAATAATAATAAAAAACCATTTTAATTTGTGTTGATAAAATATTTTATCAGCACAAATTATGTATATATCAACTCCGTGCTTAAGATGGATCTATGTTGGTTTTATTAATATTGCAATAACAAAAAATTATTGTATTTATACCCTTCATTGAGATAATGTCATAAAATGCATTTGAAAGCTCCACATATTTTACTGACATCATTGCGCCCAAAGGCGCTCTAGACCAGTATGGGATAGATCTCACTTAAAAACATAAACGTAAACATTTAACATGTAATGTTCAACCTTTAACATTTTTAATCTAATGCCAATCCTATTTAAAAATCAATCTAATTATTATTATGTATAAACACAATATAAATTTAAAATACAAAGAGGTTTTGCTAACACTAAAAAAGAGGTATGGTAAATAAATAAAAATATAAACAAGCTAGAGGTATGGTAAATAATTAAAAATATAAACAAACAAGAGGTATGGTAAATAAATAAAACTTATTTTTATATTTACTTTATAAAGCTCTTTATATTTACAAAAACTTAAAAAATAGGTTTTATTTAGGTGAAGCCTATGGACCAAATACCCTGGGACAAATTATTATTAATACCATGGGCCAAATACCATATTTATAAAAGATGCATGGTAAATAAATAAATACAAAAAAAATATAAAGAGGTATGGTAAATAAAGAAAAATATATCAAATAGGATTAAAAATCAACATCTAATTATATACCAAGCTTATGGGCTGAATACCATAAACCAAATTATTATTAATACCATGTAAAAAAACATTATTAACCCTATTATTATTATTATTAAATCTAATATTCATATTAATATATTATAATATTAATATTATTAAATTTAAAAACTTTGGATTAATACAATATTAAATTTGTTATATATATATAAACTTTAGATATATATGGGAGGGAAGAACAAAAAGATAGAGTGATAGAGGTTGAGAGATAGGGGAAGTAACAAGGGAGAGATGGAGATAAAGTAAAGGGGAGAGGAAAAATGAAGAGAGAGAGGGGGAGAGGAGTGAGAGAGGTAGAAAAGGGTAAGAGAGGGAGAGAGGGACATAAATATGGAGGTGGGAGAGAGGGAGGGCGAAGGAGATAGGGAGGGTTATAGTGAGAGGATTGGAGGGCAGAGAGAGAGAAAGAGAGATGGGGGGAGAGAGAGGGAGGTATGAGAGAAAGGGAGAGAGAGGACTTGAGAGAGAGGGGGAAAGGGAGGGATAGAGAGATGAAGTTGGAGGGGGAGAGAGGGAGTGACAAGGGAAAGATGGAGAGAGAGAATGTATGTTTAGTGGTGAGATAAAGAGACAAAGGGGAGATAAAGATAAGGGGGGAGAGAAGGAGAAAGGGAGGGATATAGTAACACGGAGGGAGAGAGAGAGAGAGAGAGAGAGAGAGAGAGAAATGGGGAAACAGAGAGGGAGGTAGGAGAGAAAGGGAGAGAGAGGAAAGACGAGTGAGAGGACTTGAGAGAGAGGAGGAAAGTGTTGGAAAATCAAAGATATTATTAGGGATGGATTCTCCTTTCTTGATAATTACTTGTGAGTGTGTTGGCTTCTTTTACTTTTTTATTATCTTATCTTTCATCAAGCAATTATACATATATGAAGACCACAAAAACAAGATACACAAGATATAGGAACATGCCAGGGAAAACCTTCCCTCGAGGGCAAAACCCAGTCAAGATAAATTTTCTTTTCAATAGTATTATTTGAGACTCTTTACCCTAGACCAGGACCAAAGTTTCCCTCCACACCATCTCAACCTCCAAGATCTTCGATACCTTCTAGAAACTTCGACTAGGCAAAAACTTTCGGCAACATGCAACTTCCGATAACAACGAAATCTTAGGAGACTTCGATCTACCAAACTAGACCACGAAACAGAGAGAGAGAGGCACCAAAAACTCGATTTTCTTCTTCTGAGATTCCCCCAAACTTGCACTTCTTTTGTCCTCCTAGAAATAGACTTCGCACTTCCTTAGCTCTTCTTGAGATATCGAACTACCTTGAGTGAGTGATCCAAATGATTTCAACCTCCTTCAACATATAGGCTTCTTGTGGGTCGAATGGGGGTCCTTAGGCCGACATGATGTGGAGGACACATAATTCATATTTGACTTGATACAAAACTTTTTTACATGATTCGAAAGCCCAAGAATGGTCTCTTCGAATATACAATGACTCTATAAACTCAATATTAATCCTAGGTGTCCACAATGGGGACTTTGACTAATATAATGATGACCCAAGCATGAAACTCATGCTTTAATAAGTCATTGTTACAATAATGAAAATTCTTTTCTTTATTCTTTTGAAAAGTACATTACATAACGACTCAAGTACATTATTGAAAACTAAACATAGTTACATTTTCTAATACTCCCTCTTAACTAGGGAGGTATTCATAATGTACATATACAATGGAAGATCTCAAACTATATGAAAACATGAAGAACTTTTAGGCACTGCAATGCCATGGACTAGATTCCTGACCAGGGAAATCTATCCAACCAATCGATCAACAATTTAGGTACCGTAATGAAATGGATTAGATTCCTGACTAGGGAAATCTATCCAAGTGAGACTAAGGTGGACTAAAGCATTCAACCCCTCTAGGTACCATCAGGCTTACTTGCTAACCACCAACCCATACATACATGTGTGTATCCAAAACAAAGCTCAATAAACAACACCACCGTTTCAATTTCGGGATTCCAGACATCAACAAAGAGCACCTGCCAGATGTCTCCCTAGGCAATGCTTAACTCGCAAAGCCTCAACAAATATCTTCCAATTCCTTATCATCAATACAATCACCAATATCTACCAAACCTAGCAGGTTTCTTAGATATTCAAACTTATTATTAGGGAGATCCTTTGTCAGAATGTTTGCTACCTGTTCATTTTCCAGAACATACTCTAGCTTCACGATCCCATCCTGCACCAAGTTCCTAATAAAGTGGAACTTGTTATTGATATGTTTCGTCATAGAATGAAACAAAGGATCTCAAGACATCTTGATACAACTTTGATTATCACAATTAATCATAGTAGGACCTAGAGACTTCTCGAACAAATCTGTCAGTAGATTCCTTAACCAAACAACCTCTTTTCCTACTTCACATGCATCCACATATTATACCTCAACATTACTCAATGCAACAAGATCTTGCTTCCTACTAATCCATGAGATCATAGCAGCTCCTAGGCTAAAGCATCCTCTGGTAGTACTCTTTCCATTGGTCTCATTGCCACCCCAATCAGAGTCTATGAAGCCAATTAGCTTGACTTCCTTACTATCATACTTTAGGTAGTGATGTAAAGTGCCATGAATATACCTCAATATATGTTTGGCAGCTATCCAGTAATCATGACGAGGCTCCAACTAAAATTGACTAAGGATGTTCACTGCAAAACATATATTTGGCTTAGTATTTACCAAATACATTAGGGAACCCACCAATTATCGATATGAGGTAGGATCCACAAGACTAAAGTTGGAGCTCCTCAACTTCTTGAGATTGGTGATCATAGGAGTAACCATCAACTTGGAGTCCATCATCCCAAATTTATGCAATAACTCAATGATGTACTTTCCTTTCCCTAAAGATATCTCCCTAGGTCTCTGCCATACTTCTAGACCTAGGTAGTCGTGCATCAATCCTAGATCCTTCATTTAAAATTCAACTTCCAACATCTTCTTGCATTCTTGAATTCTTTGTTCTACACCAATGATGAGTAGATCATCCACATATAGTATAATAATGACAAACTCATTATTCACAACTTTGATATATAGATTCGGATTAGCAATACTCTTCACGAACACAATTCTGAGAAGATATGCATCCATTCTTGCATACCATGGCCTCGAAGCTTGCTTCAAGCCATATAGGGCCTTCCTTCTTGAGTCTGCAAACATGAGAGTCCCTACTATTCACTTTAAATCCTTCAGGTTATTTGATGTATACTTCCTCATCAATGGTCCCATTTAGAAATGCGGTCTTAACATCCATTTGATGGTTATTCCACCCCATTGTCGCAACCAATGAAACCAATGATGTAATGGTAGTGTACCTTGCTGTAGGTGCAAATGTTTCTTCATAGTAAATGCCTTCATTTTGAGGTAAACCTATTGAGATGAACCTTGCTTTGTACTTAACTATATTTCCATCAACAAATTGTTTGATCTTATAGATCCACTTTGATGTGACAACCGATTTTTCACTAGGTCTAAGAACAATTTCCCAAACCACATTCTTCATGATGGATTGATATTATTCCTGCATAGCTTTCTTCCAAACCTCTTCATGCTCAGCTTCCTGGAATGTAGATAGTTCGGTTTCAATCAATTTTGTCATATATATGCAGCATAACCAGAATACCTTTCTAGTTTCTTACTTTCCCTAGAGGACCCTTTCGCAGCTTCATGTACTTCAACATATTCTAATGTAGATCTCAATAAATTTGGCATCTTCCTTGTGGTTGGGATAACCACCGATTGAATAGGCTCACTTGGTCCTTCTTCTTCACATTAGTAGGGTTCTCATGATGAATTTCATCTTATTCAAATACGAGAAATTCTTCATCATTAGAATCAATAGGAATGTCCTTTGATTTCCTGTAAGCTTGATTCTCATAAAATATGACATCCATGATTACTTCAACGTGTCTTCCTTCCTTTATATAATTTTTATATGCTTTTGAGGAAATAATATAACCAACGAATATTCCCTTGATGCTTGTCAAGTCCAACTTATTGTGCTTGTCTTTCGGAACATGGACATAGGTTGGACTTCCAAATATGCGGAGATGATCCACACTTAGCTTCTTTCCTGTGAATACTTCTTAGGGTGTAGTATTATCAAGAATCTTATGAGAACTTCTATTTTGAGCCTACATGGCAATAATCATTGCTTCACCCAATAAGAACTTCAGTAGATCTTGATCAAGGAGCATAGTTCGAATGCTTTCTTCAATTGAACTATTCTTCCTTTCAGTCAATTCATTTTGTTTAGGATAGTAGGGAACAATGAGCTCCCTCTTAATACCTGCATCCTTACAATATGCAATTAACTATTTAGAGGTGTATTCCCCACCATTGTCAGACCTTAGAGTCTTTGTCTTCTTTTCGGTTAGGGTTTCCAACTCAGCGCTCACCTCCTTGAACTTATCAAATACTTCATCTTTAGTTTTGAGTAGGTAGAGCCATGTCTTCCTTGAATGATCATCAATGAATGTTACATAGTAAAGATGACCTCCAAGTGTTTTTCCAGACATGGGCCCACACACATAGGAATGGATGAGATATAATATTTCTTTAGATCTAGATTCACTATGATGAAATGGTTTTCTATTATGCTTCTCCAAAGAGCATCCCTTGCACACACCTTCATGATCTAACTTCATATTAGGAATACCATGAACCAATTGACTAAGTGTAGGGATGACCCTATAATAAAGATGACCATACCTTGGATGCCATAGTTCAATGGGACTTATTTCCAAATGAACCAAATCTTGAGGAGATGGAGTGATAACCCAATAAAGAATTCCTTCATGAACTCCAATAACCCTGGCTTTGTCAATACTAGAGTTATTTCTCCAAACCAATACTTTTCCATCAACAAAAGCAATCCTTTCCCCCTTATATTGTAAGCAAGAAATAGAAAGTAAGTTCTTTTTCAAACATGGAACATAGAGAATGTTGTTGAGATGTAGCTTCAATCCATTATCCAGCTTCAATGATGTAGATCCATACCTCTAACAACATAGCTTTTATTGTCACCTAATTCCACTGCATGAGAGGATGACTCCTTTGATAGTGTGTGAATTTTCTTTCTTTCACTTGTCATGTGTATCGATGCTCCACTATCAATGATCTAAGCATTGTCATCAGTAAGAGAACCTTTTAGGGCAACAAAGAATCCTTGACTCTTGACTTTGTTGAATAAGTAGTAGATGATCTTCTTGATCCATCTTCTAGCGGAGTTGAAAACCAATCTTATGTAGTTCACCATAGAGGGAGAATCCATGCCAACAAAGTGATATTTGACTTCTCTTGACCTTATGTCTAATACCATGTTGGAAAAACAAAGATATTATTAGGGTTTGATTCTACTTTCTTGATAATTACTTGTGTGTGTTGGATTATTTTACTTCTTTATTATTTCATATTTCATCAAGCAATTATACATATATGAAGATAAAAAAACAAGAGACACAAGATTAGGCACATGCCAGGGAAAAACCCCCCTTGAGGGGAAAACCCAGTCAAGATCATTCTTCCTTTGAATACTATCCTTTGAGACTCTTTACCCTAGATCAAGAAGAAACTTTCCCTCCATACCATGTCAGCCTCTAAGATCTTACACCCCTTCCAGCAACTTCGACTAAGTAGAAAATTTCGGCAACATGCAACTTCCAACAACAATGAAATATTAGGAGACTTTAATCTCCCAAACCAGACCACAAAACAAAGAGAGAGAGGCATCAAAAACTCGATTTTCTTCTTCTCTAGAGATTCTGCCTAACTCGCACTTCTTTCATCCTCCCAAAAAATAAATTCGCACTTCCCCAACTCTTCTTGAGATATCGAACTTCCTTTAGAGTGAGTTATCCAAATGAATTCAACCTCCTTCAATATATAATATTATTGTGGGTCCAATGGGGGTCCGTAGGCTGACTTGATCTTCCTTAGGACGACATGATGTGGAGGACACATAATTCATATTTGACTTGATAAAAAACCTTTTTACATGATTTGAAAGCCCAAGAAGGGTCTCTTCGAATGTACAATGACTCTATAAACTCAATATTAATCCTAGGAGTCCACAATGGGGAATTTGACTAATAAATGATGAACCCCATGCTTTAATAAACCATTGTTACAATAATAAAAATTCTTTTCTTTATTCTTTTGACAATTACATTACATAATGACTCAAGTACATTATTGAAGACCGAACATAGTTACATTTTCTAACACTCCCTCTTAACTAGGGAGGTATTCATAATGTGCATATACAATGGAAGATCTAAAACTATATGAAAACATGAAGAACAACAAGAGAGAAAGGGATATATCAACCCTGGCTACCGGCTCACAAGGGGAGGAGGCTTCAAACAGAGAACAAGCTTCCCCAACCCCGTGCCTTCGCAAAAAGGGGGGAACTGCAGGGGACGACGATCGAGAAGGACTAGGGTGGCCACCCTGGGAACTCTCATTGCTTTTCGTCCTTCCCGAACACCAATCCACAACAATCCCACCTTTTCTCCATAAAGCTAGGGGCCGAAAGAAGGGAAGAAAACAACATGAAAGAAAGAGAGATATCAAACGCGTCCACCGGCTCACAGGGGGAGGCTCAAACAGAGAACAAGCTTCCCCACCCCCGTGCCTTCGCAAAAAGGGGGGGAACTGCAGGGGACGGCGATTGAGAAGGACTAGGGTGGCCACCCTCGGAACTCGCACTGCTTTTCGTCCTTCCTGAACACCAATCCACAACAATCCCACCTTTTCTCCGTAAAGCCAAGGGGCCAAAAGCAAGAAGGGAAGAAAACAACAAGAAAGCAAGAGATATCAAACGTGGCTACCGGCTCACCAGGGGAGGCTCAAACAGAGAACAAGCTTCCCAAACCCCGCGCCTTCGGAAAAAAAGGGGGGAACTGCAGGGGACGGCGATCGAGAAGGACTAGGGTGGCCACCCTCAGAACTCACACTACTTTTCGTCCTTCCCGAACACCAATCCACAACAATCCCACCTATCCTCCGTAAAGCTAGGGGCAAAAGGAAGAAGGGAAGAAAACAACACCAAAGAAACAAAGATCCCGAGAAAAGAGAGAAGCTCAACAACACCCCGAGTAGATGTCCGCTAACCAAAAAGAAATCAAACAAGGCACCCAATCAAAAAAGTGTCCCACCTCTTCACACCCTCCCACATGCATTCAGCACAACACCCTTTCCAGCTTTACAACATAGCAAACAACCAAGCAAATAAATCACAACCTAAAATTGACCAATAGAAAAGACAAGGGCCACGATGAGACTAGTGTCTCACTGAGAGGCAAACAACCCCCCAACCCAGCGGCACAAGGCTTCAAACGACAAATAGACTGCTGCCAATAACACAAACCCACCCCGCCATTGCACCCCTCCGTGTACAAAACACCCAAAAACCTTTCCAGCGAGAGAGTCAACGGGGGTCAAAGAATCAAACTCCAAAGAGGAGTTGTCACGGGCCGACACTCAACGCTGGAGAAAGCCGCGGGCCACAAATACATCGATGGTGCAAGGCCACTAGAGAGAGGGACATTCGCAAAGTGCACACCACGAAACAAAGAAATGACGCAAGTCCCACAAAAAACCCACAATCCAAAGGGAGGAACAAAGACACAACCCGCTACTTCTTTTTCCCTCAGAAGGGGAGTGGGTCACGAGAGGACGAGGAATTCCCTCGACGGCAAAGGCACGAGATAAGATTGCCACCCTCATGCCGGTCGGCGGGGAAAATTGCGATCTCGATGGAGCTCAGACCGAGGGATGGGTTTTTCATTACCTCGACACCCAACCCTTCCGCGAGGGCATGTCGAGGAACGGTCGGGAGGGACTAGGGTGGCCAGCCCAACGGGTTGAACCGCTCTTCATCCATCCCATACTGACCGCACCCCAACAATCTCCCCTCACGGAAGGTTTGAGCTACCAGGCGCGCGCGCAACCACTCCCTCGACCCAACCACCAGCGAAAAAGCTCACCCAAGCAACACATCAACCGCCGCCGCCTTTTCGAGAGAACCAACTATGGAAGCCCGCACCCTTGGCCCATGCCTTCCAACGAACAAAAGACCGAGCACTGCCACTACGAATGAGTCCGAATTTATCCATCATATTTACCGAGCACCTCAACTCTGCAGCAACCATGCCCGGCCGAACAGATCGTCGGAAGGGCTCCCAAGAAACAAGCTTCTGAACCCCCTGCAGAAACACATTGGGGGGAAGAAAAACAAAGGATGGGTGGGACAAGCACAAGCATGGCTTGCAAGCACACACGAAAAAACAAGCGTTACCTCGAGACAAGCAACCAACAATGTTCCCGCCAAACACCAAACCCGCTCCCCTAGAGACGCACCACAAAGTCCCACATTGCAATCGAAACCCAACCAACCCGAACCAAAAAATAAAACCCCTGCTATCAATGATCCTACCGCAGGTTCACCTACGGTAACCTTGTTACGACTTCTCCTTCCTCTAAATGATAAGGTTCAATGAACTTCTCACGACGTCGACGGCGGCGAACCACCATCGTCGATGCAATCCGAACACTTCACCGGATCATTCAATCGGTAGGAGCGACGGGCGGTGTGTACAAAGGGCAGGGATGTAGTCAACACGAGTTGATGACACGCGCTTACTAGGAATTCCTCGTTGAAGACCAATAATTGCAATGGTCTATCCCCATCACGATGCAATTTGAGAAGATTTCCTGATCCTCTCGAACCAGGAATAAAAACTCGTTGGCTGCATCAGTGTAGCGTGCGTGCGGCCCAGAACATCTAAGGGCATCACAGACCTGTTATTGCCTCAAACTTCCATGGCCTAAACGGCCATAGTCCCTCTAAGAAGCTGGCCGCAAAGGGGAACCTCCGCGTAGCTAGTTAGCAGGCTGAGGTCTCGTTCGTTATCGGAATTAACCAGACAAATCGCTCCACCAACTAAGAACGGCCATGCACCACCACCCATAGAATCAAGAAAGAGCTCTCAATCTGTCAATCCTTACTATGTCTGGACCTGGTAAGTTTCCCCGTGTTGAGTCAAATTAAGCCACAGGCTCCACTCCTGGTGGTGCCCTTCCGTCAATTCCTTTAAGTTTCAGCCTTGCGACCATACTCCCCCGGAACCCAAGCACTCTGATTTCTCAAAAGGTGCTGGCGGAGTCCTTAGAGCAAAGCCCCTCCAGATGATACCAGCGACAGGTTTTATTTCCGTGTGAAAGGTGGGTTGGTAATCGAGTTGTGTTTTTGGGTTTGCCTGAACGATGGCCTTGGGTCATTTGTAGGGCGGCTGATTTTCATCTTCTATCCATCCCCACTTGGTAGCGCATGAGCGGTAATGTTGGCCAGGCTCGGCCTGGGAGGCATATGTGAACAATTCCCCTTCCGCTCTCCAAGTTCTTGGAGCTGTATGGGCTTTTGTGGTGTGGCTCCTTGGCTCGTCCTGGTCCCCTCGTGCCCCTCCCGATGATACCAGCGGTAGGTTTTCTTTCCGTGTGAAAGGTGGGTTGGTGATCGAGTTGTGTTTTCGGGTTTGCCTGAACGATGGCCTTGGGTCATTTGAAGGGCGGCCGATTTTTGTCTTCACTCCATCCCCGCTCGGTAGCACATGAGCGGTAATGTGGGCCATGCTCATCCCCATCCCTCTTTCCCATCCCAACGATAAGAATGTTGAAAGTTTTCTCGGCGCTCCTTTGAGCCTTCGTTGTTGCGGGTCCCAGATGGAAGCCCCAAAACTCCGTCGTTGCCTATGTCGCTATCGTGCCCGTCGGTTGTTGCGAATAGAGAATTTTGATTGGGCTGGGCAGCCATTTGTGGCTCCATTGAAATTGGCTCCTCGTTATATTGTTCACCTCCTCCCTATTTGGTGTGGAGGGTTTTGCTTTTCGTGTGAAAGGTGGGTTGGTAATTGAGTTGGTTTTTCGGGTTTGCCTCAAGAATGGCCTTGGGTCGTTTGTAGGGTGTCCGATTTTCATCTTCTCTCCATACCCACTCGGTAGCGCATGAGCGGTAATGTTGGCCATGCTTGTCCTTGGAGGCATATGTGAACAATTCCCCTTCTGCTCCAAGTTTTGGGAGTTGTATGGGTTGTTGTGGTGTGGCTCCTTGTGATGGCTAGCCTCTTCATTGTTCGGCTGTTTATGGTGCCGGTGTCTTGTGCTTGTACTCTTTCCGTGTTGGCATTGTCGGTTGAGATGCATACATTTAAGAGGGACGTGGAAGGGTTTTGGTTGTAAACCACCTACCCTCCCTCTTGCTTGCTTTTTCCATCGGGCGATGTGAGGCGCTGTTCTCCTTGTTGTAAAGTCAAGGGTTGGCATTCCTTTCAAAGTGCACATTGTTCGTGGTTGCGTTGGCTTTGAGGTTTTGATAGATGTGTTGGCCCATATGTTTGATCGAGGGGTCGGCTTTTCCCTTGCATCTTGCGTGCGTGGCAGGCTTTTGCGGTTGGAAATGTTAAGTCACAACGTTTATGGGCATTTGTTGTTTCAATTGTGTATGCGCTTGTGGTCCAATGGGGAGGAGGCTTGCTACTATAGTCATCGATGGTGGGGGCTATTTGGAAGAAGGATTTCGAGGTGGAATGCTTCGACCTCCCTCCTTTGCATGGAGGTGGCCGTAGGGGAAAATTATTCATCGTCCGGTCGGTAAAGCTGTGGGAAATCTCCTAGGTTTCCTGTACGTAGGGTGCGTGGGGTGCGGAGCTGCCCGATCCCTCCTCCTGTTCGGATATGTGTTCTTGTATTGTGTAGCGACCCTCTTGATTTGCATTTACTTCCTTCCTTTGCCTTCGCATCGTGGTTGCCACAGGCGGTCAAGTGATCGAGGTCCACCATCTGCTGTCGCGGGTGGACTCCTAGGTGGCCTCGATGCGTGGCGTGGAGGGTCGGGGGGCATTTCTAAGAGAGGTTGT
Source organism: Pinus tabuliformis (assembly GCA_031772625.1). NCBI lineage: Eukaryota > Viridiplantae > Streptophyta > Pinopsida > Pinales > Pinaceae > Pinus > Pinus tabuliformis. Next base: position 586,572,529 of record CM062817.1, read on the forward strand.
GGGCTCGGTTGGTCTTGTTGTTTTGTTTCCTTCCGTTTCCTTTGCATTGAGGCTGCCATAGGTGATCATGCGATCGAGGTCCATTGTTGCTGCTGTCCGGGTGGACTCCTAGGTGGCCTCTCTACGGGGAGGGTTGGGGGGCACTTGTTGTTTCAATTGTGTATGCGCTCGTGGTCCAATGGGGAGGAGGCTTGCTACTATAGTCATCGATGGTGGGGGCTATTTGGAAGAAGGATTTCGAGGTGGAACGCTTTGACCTCCCTCCTTTGCGTGGAGGTGGCCGTAGGGGAAAATTATTCATCGTCCGGTCGGTAAAGCTGTGGGAAATCTCCTAGGTTGCCTGTACGTAAGGTGCGTGGGGTGCGGAGTTGCCCAATCCCTCCTCCTGTTCGGATATGTGTCCTTGTATTGTGTA
>CM062817.1:586577943-586580443 GCA_031772625.1 Pinus tabuliformis
TTGGTGTTGTTTTCTTCCCTTCTTCCTTTTGCCCCTAGCTTTACGGAGGAGAGGTGGGATTGTTGTGGATTGGTGTTCGGGAAGGACGAAAAGTAGTGTGAGTTCTGAGGGTGGCCACCCTAGTCCTTCTCGATCGCCATCCCCTGCAGTTCCCCCCTTTTTCCGAAGGCGCAGGGTTTGGGAAGCTTGTTCTCTGTTTGAGCCTCCCCTTGTGAGCCAGTAGCCACGTTTGATATCTCTTGCTTTCCTGTTGTTTTCTTCCCTTCTTGCTTTTGGCCCCTTGGCTTTATGGAGAAAAGGTGGGATTGTTGTGGATTGGTGTTCAGGAAGGACGAAAAGCAGTGCGAGTTCCGAGGGTGGCCACCCTAGTCCTTCTCGATCGCCGTCCCCTGCAGTTCCCCACCTTTTTGCGAAGGCACGGGGGTGGGGAAGCTTGTTCCCTGTTTGAGCCTCCCCCCGTGAGCCGGTGGACGCGTTTGATATCTCTCTTTCTTTCATGTTGTTTTCTTCCCTTCTTTCGGCCCCTAACTTTACGGAGAAAATGTGGGATTGTTGTGGATTGGTGTTCGGGAAGGACGAAAAGCAGTGAGAGTTCCCAGGGTGGCCACCCTAGTCCTTCTCGATCGTCGTCCCCTGCAGTTCCCCCCTTTTTGCGAAGTCACGGTGTTGGGGAAGCTTGTTCTCTGTTTGAAGCCTCCTCCCCTTGTGAGCCGGTAGCCACGGTTGATATATCCCTTTTTCTCTTATTGTTTTCTTCCCTTCTTCCTCGTGGCCCCTAGCTTTACGGAGAAAAGGTGGGATTGTTGTGGATTGGTGTTCCGGAAGGACGAAACGCAGTGCGAGCTCCCAGGGTGGCCACCCTCGTCCTTCTCGATCGTCGTCCCCTTCAATTCCCCCCTTTTGCCGAAGGCACGGGGCTTGGGAGGCTTGTGATTTGTTTGTGCTTTGTTTTCTACCCTGTTCTCTTCCTTTTGGTCCCTAGCTCTACGGAGAAAAGGGGGAATTGTTGTGGGCTGGTGTCGGGGAAGGGCTAAAAGCAGTGCGAGCTCTCGGGGTGGCCACCTTAGTCCTTCTCGATAGCTGTCCCACGCATTTGCCCCCTTTTTACGAGGGCGTGGAGCTGGGGGGAGATTGTCCTCTGTTCGAGCCTCCCCCCGTGAGGGGGTTAGACACCTTTGTTTCTCTTTCTCTCATGCGTTTTTCCTCCTTTTGCCCCTTGGCCTTACATTTGTTGTGGGGGGTGCCCCTATTCAGTTTTGTGGCCGATTTTTCGGTAATACGTGGAAACGACTCTCGGCAACGGATATCTTGGCTCTTGTTACGATGAAGAACGTAGCGAAAAGCGATACTTAGTGTGAATTGTAGAAATCCGTGAATCATCGAGTTTTTGAACGCAATTTGCGCCCGAGGCCTCGGTCGAGGGCACGTCTGTCCGGGCGTCGCATCCCATTCAAACGCGCTCCCTGTAATATGCTAGGGAGTAGCGGAGCTGGTCGTCCGTGCCCCGTGCGGTGCGGTCCGCTGAAATACCTCAAGCGATGTTTCGTGGCGTGCGTCGGCGAGCGGTGATCTTGTCCCCTTGGACCGGCAGTCGGTGTTAGCCGATGCGGGCTTTGTGTGGCATCGCTCGAACTTGCTTTGCTCTCTCTTGTCCTCCCATGGGGTAGGGTGGATTTAGCTCCAACTTTGCGACCTCAGCTCAGGCGAGAACACCCGCTGAGTTTAAGCATATAATTAAGCGGAGGAAAAGAAACTTACAAGGATTCCCCTAGTAGCGGCGAGCGAACCGGGAAGAGCCCAGCATGAAAATCGGGCGGCGGCGCCACCTGAATTGTAGTCTGTAGAAGCGTCCTCAGCGGCGGACCTGGGCCAAGTCCCTTGGAAGGGGGCGCCTGAGAGGGTGACAGCCCCGTCGGCCCGGGACCCTGCCGCATCACGAGGCGTTGTCGGCGAGTCGGGTTGTTTGGGAATGCAACCCTAATTGGGTGGTAAATTCCGTCCAAGGCTAAATACGGGCGAGAGACCGATAGCGAAAAAGTACCGTGAGGGAAAGATGAAAAGGACTTTGAAAAGAGAGTTAAAGAGTGCTTGAAATTGTCGGGAGGGAAGCGGATGGAGGCTATCGATGCGTCTCGGTCGGATGTGGAACGGCTCAGGCTGGTCCGCCGCTCGACTTGAGGTGCAAACCAACACGGGCTGCTACATCGTCACAAGCGCGGGTGGATTACTGCCTGTCGGTTTGCCGCTGCGGTGGTCGAGGAATGAAGCGTGCGCCCTTGTGGCGGGCCGTGTGCACCTGCGCGCTCGTGGTGTTGGTTGGCGGGCTTTCCATTCGACCCGTCTTGAAACACGGACCAAGGAGTCTAACATGTGTGCGAGTCGGCGGGTTTGAAAACCTGCGAGGTGCAAGGAAGCTGACGGGCGAGATCCCCTCTCTGGGGGGGTGCATCGTCGACCGACCTTGAGCTTATGCGAAGGGTTCGAGTGCGAGCACACCTGT